>AVPN01000996.1:0-10187 GCA_000695325.1 Pleurobrachia bachei
TCAAGTGATCTGACATCTAATTAGCTAGAAAACGGACAATTGGGAGCAGTTACATGAGCAGGTAGTCAAGATTTCCACAGTTTTTCATTCCTTAGAGGTCCATTTAAAAATGGGCCAGACAAAGATTCGTGCAAAAAGCACATCGATTCTACAAATTCATTTTGCTTCAGTAAGATTATTTAAATTTTCTTTTAGAAACAAACCTTGTATTTTAGAACTCATGTTTACCACTTGTCATTAGGGTGAATTATGCTATGTTGGTGGTGCCCGTGGGCGGTGGTAATTGTTTGACTTTTTTCCTTAGGTTGGATCCCCCCCCCCATATTGTATCTGTAATATTATGTGATGAGCATTTTTGATCAAATCAATATGAGCATAATGAAATGAGATCTTTTTAGTATACCTACCTCTCCGGGATCCTCAATATGCCGATATGATTCATATAAACCCTCATAAAACCCGCGTATATTCTCCATCTATCTCCCACTCATCCTCTATCCCACATCCCTCACCCCTCAATCTTCATCACTCATCATATTTGGTATAGTACGACCACTGAGCAACAAGCTACTACTACTGCGGCATTATATACTATTTCCCCACTCCGCCCCCCCCCTATTAATTATTAGCTCCCCCCCAATGCAAATATAAGCTCCAGCTATTGTCTCTCTACTAGTTAACTATCCCCTTCCCTCCATCCCCACCATGACTATCTCCCCACTTTGTCTCTTGGCCACTATCTCCCCACTATCTCTCTACTCTATAATACATCTCTCTCTACTAGTTAACTATCCCCAACAATCCCCACCGTCGCCATGACTGTCTCCATGATCAAGAATGTCTTCCACTATAGTGAGATAGTGAGACAGATCTCCACCCTCATCCCCTGATCCATTACTGTCGCCCCACTACTTAAAATAATATCCCACTATCTGATCAATGACTGTCTCATCAATCATCATCCCACTATCATATAGTGAGATGTCCATATCTTTCTACTCTCTAGTCTCTACTTTCTCCCCACTAAGCTATTTGATCAATGACTGTCTCCTATCATGTTTTCCAGGTGGAAGACAGCCCTCCTCTTTTCACTCACTTTATATCACACGGATATTCTCACTAGATTGGATTTGATTGAATGAGTTTGAAGGGAGGGGGCTAGATCAAGGATTATATATAGTGAAGGAAGATCTCTCTCTCTCTCTCTCTCTCTCTCTCTCTCTCTCTCTCTCTTGGGAGAAAAGGAAAAAGAGAGAAAGTGCCAAATAAAAACTCATGTCTGACAAAAAACACATCAAAATGGTGGCAAAGCCCCAAAACTACGACGTCCAAGCTTTCGTAATATGATTCGTTTTTCTCTCTCCATTCCAAACCCATCATATGATGGTGCAATATATGCATTGCAGCTTGTTTCAAAACGTCAATAGAAATGACGTGATGGTTGTAAACAAATCTCTCTACTGCACTACGTTAACTAAACAAATTTATTTTGGTCCCCCCCCCCTTTTTAGCTGAAGTTCATTTCCACTCTCTTTCTCGCACCCTCGTTAGATCTGAGGTTCACTTCTTCTTTTGAATTTGATTGTACTTTAATCACACAGATCTAGATTTAGACTGCACTTAATTATCTAACCATCCCCTCCTCTCAGTCGGGGGGTGCAGAACATAAGAGAGGGGGTTGCTGTGTGTGATTTGTTCTGTATAACAGCTTGGTTTTAGAACAAATTGTCAGAGCTGCGACTCAACCATATTGTATACTTGTGACTTTTGTAATTGTTAGACTCATATATATATGAAGTGTGATCGAATATCGATCCGACTCAACAATGCAATAATTGCAATCCTATAATCAGTTTTCTATATAGGCCAGAAGGGCACGTTCTTATGTCTGAACTACCTGACAGTGCATGTTCTGATCGGAGTGAGATCTTCAGCAAGTGATAATCAGTGATAATCAGTTTTCTATAGGCCAGAAAAGCAATTGTATCTGACTGTTCTTGTGTCTGAACTTTATGACACCAAGTTCTGATCAGAGTAACTCACTCAGTGAGATCTTCAGCAAGTATAAGATCTAAGATGAGTGGAGGCGCCTTCACTCATAATATTAGATCTCACTTGCTGAAGGCACTAATGTGAGTGAAGGCACTGTTAAGATCCTACAAAAGTTAGTTCTTCATTAGATAATGATGATGATGCGATGTGTTGGCTGATCTCCAGTGATCATCTCACGTTATTATATCATCTCATTATAGTAGCTTAATTCATATTTTTCATCATGTTTTTGTATGAATGGAACAAAAGGGGTAATACAGAATATAAACTGTGATATACAATCACTGATATGATATCGTTATCACAGCTTTTGTGAAGTCATTGCAGATATTCTATATCTATAAAAAGATAAAAGTAAGTAACAATTCAATTTGTTATGAGCTGCAGAGATCGATGAGTGATGCCAGAGATTGGTGAGTGATTGAGTTGGCCTGAGAAATGTTTCTCTCAGTTTTATGTATTATATGGGAAACATATAATATAATGACTCGTAATGTGATCGGCATATGGTATTTTATAAACACAGCTTGTATTCATGAATATGTGCCAGATATGTATCTCATGATATTATGCAGGTACTGATCGACAGTATCACAAGTAAACAACCAATCAAAACTCGTTGTTTCGGTCACGTGACTGGTTATCAACCAATCAGGGACCAGTATTTCCTGATTGAATCGGATCCTGATATTATGTTCAATACCAGGAAAGCTATCAATTCCAAGAAGCGTGATGGAATGAGTGGGTTTAGTGTATTGATCTGCACTAGGTGGCGGATTGGTAAGGTGCAGTGAGGGACAAGATAAATACACTAGCACCATTTATTAGTCGCGTCGGATTCCCCTTGTTCCTGTGCAATTGAGTGAGAGGCCCCTACCCCGCACCATATCCTTTCAACCATACCAGAATTATCAGGAATAATTAGAATCGTCTCTGAATGTCCCCCTTTTTACCCCTTCAAATATCGCTTATTATATTCGAAATCTCCTTTACAAAAGAGGGAGGGTCGATTGTCGAACAAGACAAGATATATCGCATAATCTGGGCTAAGTTAATATAGGCAATTCTGGGTGTGCAAATATTATTGTTGGATAATGACAGTCCAGTGTCAAACAATAGGAGGTGGAGAATAAGGATCGGTTGATTGTTAGGCACAGATTCAGTGAAGATATGTTTGACGGCATCTTTTAAAGTTGGAAGGAGAAACACAATTCATCGCGTCGCCAAGAACACAAATTCGAAAGAGAGGTTGAAGAGAGATTGAATTGGCACTCGCGCTCCGGTCATTTAAAATCTTCCAAAATGCAATGTTGGTACAACCCGATTTTTCCATAACGTTTACTCATGAAATGTGCAGGCAATGGGCAGTGAATACCACTAACAAAACACGCCTAACGTACCTTGGTGTGTCCAGTTGTTGTACTGTTGAATGGGTGCTGGAGACATCTGATCCATACCTCGATCAATACTGCGATCTGGAGTAGATAACATGTTAGATAACATTAAATAAGTTTTAAGTTTAGATAACTTACATATTATATCAGGATACAATTCTGATTTCTAAAAAAACCAATTCTTTTTAGTTGTAAAATGTACATTTACTATCTACCCCGTCGACCCTAAAAAAATGCTTAAAACACCCTATTTTGGGGTGATAATTCATCTGGAAAAGATAACAATATGTCGCAATAAAGCATAATCTCAAAAAATTCTTATTCACGAGCATTCACAAGTTTTGACCACATCGACGCCTAGAGTTGGCACCCCTTTTTTCGAAGAAGAACATTAAACTTCAACCGATATTCAAGTTTCCGATTCAGCAACTAAACCCAGAACTACACAGAACCTACCATTATTGATACACCTCTCATCCGAGGTACCCACCACATCCATCAAGGACGTACGTTTGTCAGTCCGTATTGACTATTGTTTATTGTTTCTAAAACTAACTAATACATTTATAAAGCCCCGATCTAAAACACTCACTCAAAAAGTCCCACTAAAGTCCGATTTTTAGTAAGAAACTCACTAAACTAAATGTTTTAAAACCCAATTTTTCTCCAGTTTCATGTTGACCATAATTCAATCACTCAATGCTCTACTGTCGGCGATGAATCTCAACCTTCTACTATGTCTACATTTGCCACTAGTCCTATTTCGATTAACGTGTGCTTTGTGATGCTTGTCGATCAGTGAAGCTGCTGCGTTATATACAGAGCTATTATATACTGCACTGTATGGTAGCTGCACTGTATTAGGATGCTGTCCTAGTAAAGTGGTAAAGTAGCTGAAAGGTTTATATACTATATAGATTGGAAGATTATATATAATGCGAAAGCAAAAGCGGTTGAATTATGTATAATGCATGGATGCGCCATGATTTCGATATCTTAATAGTTCTCTCCATGCATTACAAGTGCAGTCGGCTGGTTGAGGGTATTCATTTGATTGGTTGAGGGGAGGGAGTGGTCAGATCTCTAACCCCACCCAGAAGATCGATCACGATCTTCCTAAATCGTTTATATAGTTACTTTCTTCTTACACCATGACCACGTACACTATACCTCACGCCTAAACAAGTAAACGACCAATCAGAACTCGGTATTTAGGTCACGTGACTGGTTATCAGCCAATCATGGACCAGTATTTCCTAATTCGGTCGGTTCCTGTCTCCTGATACCTCCCAGCTCTAGTATCACCTACTTTATACCTGTTACCACTAAAATACTACTAGTTCTCTCCCTCCCCTGAACCCCGACACTACCGCGTTCACCACTCTGACATGTAGTAATGGCTTTATTGGGCAAGTTATTGATCCTCGCGAGACATTAAATTATTACATACATATTAAGGTTTACTTCGAGATCTATTGCTTATATAGGTCCCTTATATAGTTCCCTGGCCCCTGTTCAAGATTTCATATTATATAAGGCTGTCCAGTAAACATTTTCGTTGGGCGTTTCTGGGAAAATGGTTAGAGATAGAGCAAAATGGACTTCACCACCGTTTTTCTCAAGCGATTTTAGTTCGGAATATGATGCCTGATATCGGTATTTGGCTGTTCTGAGTTCCCACCAGGCTATTTTCTCGACCCCAGTCTTGTTGCCGCTGCATATGGAAATTCGCGATTTTTGAGTATCAGTACTAAAGCTGCTGTACTTTATAAAATTGGTACCTGAGTGATGTTTTGTTGCATCAAGCTTGTTCATTGGACAATTATCTATCGTTTAAGATGTAATAAAAGATCTGGTAGGATTACGGTATAGCCACTAAGCAGCCACCTACTGTCGGTACCGTGTTATTATAATATTCATATGAAAGACCCGAAGGAGACTCAAGTGCTCAGTACCACTATATTGTCAGCACTTCAGATATAAAGGGATTTTGAAAAGTGTAAGATTTCAGTGTGAGATTGGGAAGAGGGGCAGAACTATGGAAGGGACTCATAATATTCGATCTCACTTGCTGAAGGCACTAATGTGAGTGAATGCACTAATATGCTCCTACAAAAGTTAGATCTTCATTAGATAATGATAATGATGCGATATGTTGGCTGATCTCCAGTGATCATCTCACTATTATATCATCTCATTATAGTACTACTATTAGTAGCTTGTTCATATTTTTCATCATGTTTTTGTATGAATGGAACAAAAGGGGTACTACAGAATATAAACTGTGATATACAATCACTGATATGATATCGTTATCACAGCTTTTGTGAAGTCATTGCAGATATTCTATATTGCAATAGCGATCCTACTATATCTTGCCAGTACCTCAGCCCTATATCCAGCCGGAGTATAGCTAAATATTGAGCTTGCTTAATATGTGCGTGTGTGGTTACTATATCTTTAGAAATGATAAAAGTAAGTAACTCTACAATTCAATTTGTTATGCCTGCAGATATTGGTGAATGATGCCAGAGATTGATGAGTGATTGAGTTGGCCTGATTAATGTTTCTATCAGTTTTATGTATTATGCGAAACATATAATAATGACTCGTAATGTGATCGGCATATGGTATTTTATAAGCACAGCGTTTATGCATGAATATGTGCCAGATATGTATCTTATGATATTATGCAGGTACTGATCGACAGTATCACAAGTAAACAACCAATCAAAACTCGTTGTTTCGGTCACGTGACTGGTTATCAACCAATCAGGGACCAGTATTTCCTGATTGAATCGGATCCTGATATTATGTTCAATACCAGGAAAGCTGTCAATTCCAAGAAGCGTGATGGAATGAGTGGGTTTAGTGTATTGATCTGCACTAGGTGGCGGATTGGTAAGGTGCAGTGAGGGACAAGATAAATACACTAGCACCATTTATTAGTCATTGTACACCATCTATCAATCCCTATCTCTCCATTTTATTTCTCCTGTAGAGAGGTAGAGAGTCTCTTAACGGTATCTATCCTTTTATCCTCTCTCTCTCTCTCTCTCTCTCTCTCTCTCTCCCTCTATCTCCCTCTATCTCCCTCTATCTCCCTCCCTCTAACTCCCTCCAGCTCCCTCTCTCTCGAGATGAATCTCCGCTCATTGAGCACTATATATCACTATCACCAGTATCAGTACTGCACTATCGCGGCCAGTATAACACTACTGATCCTTATTTGCACACGAAACACTACGAACAGCTAGTCACTTCGACGACGCAATATATGGGATTGCAGCTATTATATATACTGCACTGCATGGTAGCTGCACTGTATTAGGATGCTGTCCTAGTAAAGTGGTAAAGTAGTCAAAAGTAGCTGAAAGATTTATATACCTAGATTGGAAGATTATATAAAATGCGAAAGGTTGAATTATGTAATGCTTCTCGATGCGCTATCAAACTATTTTGCCATGATATCTTAATATAGTAGTTCTCTCCATGCATGGCATTACAAGTGCAGTCGGCTGGTTGAGGGTATTTATTTGATTGGTTGAGGGGAAGGAGTGGTCAGATGATCTCTGACCCCACCCAGATGATCGATCACGATCTTCCTAAATCGTTTATATAGTTACTTTCTCCTTACACCATGACCACGTACACTATTATACCTCCCAGCTAAACAAGTAAACAACCAATCAGAACTTGTAATTTACGTCACGTGACTGGTTGTCAGCCAATCAGGGACCAGTATTTCCTGATTCGGTTTGTTCCTGTCTCCTGATGCCTCCCAGCTAGTACCACCTCCTTTATACCTGTTACCACTAAAATACTACTAGTTCTCTCCCTCCCCTGACCCCCGACACTGCCGCGTTCATCATTCTGACATGTAGTAATGGCTTTATTGGGCGAGTTATTGATCCTCGAGACATTAAATTATTACATACATATTAAGGTCTACTTCGATCTATTGCTTAATATAGGTCCCTGGCCCCTGTTCAAGATTTCATATTATATAACCAGGCCCGGGTGGTAACACAATAATATTATTAATTTCATCGACGGAGGAGAACAGTAAACTTTACAGATCCAGTTGATAGTTCATAATTATTCCTACTATCTGGTTTCCCGTCTGCCATTATGTTGAGTTTTAAATGTCACTTTCAGGAACCGACCAAATCAGGAAATACTGGTCCCTGATTGGCTGATAACAAGTCACGTGACCTAGATAGCGAGTTATGATCGGTTGTTTACCTGACTCCCATATTTTAGCATGTTTCTCTACAACATCAACACAGATTCGATAGTGAGTAAAACCAACGTGAGTGAGATAGTGGGTATCAGTGGTACTGGATATATCCTCATTTCTCTCATCAACATTGGAATATTCTTATGCGGACTAATAGGTAATAATTATTAACATTGTGTGTCCTAGCAGGTATCACCATATAAACATTGTGCGGAGGCACGATATATCACTTGTGCATCAAATCACTTTAATTGTAAACTCTATGTACCACGATATGACTAATGAATTATATTCAGAATGCAATGCCCCTGCGCTCTTTCAACAACTTTTCCATGATTTCAGGAAATGTTTTGGTGGTCTACGGAAGCCGAAAGAACAACATATTCAAGATGATGGAGCCTCTCACAGGGTTGTGCTTGGAGACCATTGCCATTGCGGATATACTGATAATTCTCATGTTCTTCGTACCCATGTATTTCACCCTGTTGGGCAATAGGTGGATCATGGGCATACCTCTCTGTTGGATTATAGGTAGGACAATCAATCAGAACTCGTTATTTAGGTCACGTGACTAGTTCTCAGCTAATCAGGGATCTACATAGCATGCTAGAACTAGAACAACACTTGTTTGAACCTCTCTGATCTGTATTTGTTCCCAATCCAACTGTTCACTACTTCCATTCCCAATTTAAATATTTCCAACTCTTCATCAGGCCAGTTCAGACCAGTCCCACTCTACACTGAGATCATTGTAACTGCGGTTATGTCAGTAAACAGGGCCATAATTCTGAAGAAACGACAGCCAAAGGCGGCCCTGGCAAATTCCAAGGACTGGACTTCAGGAGTCATAAGGTGTGTAATCAATATATTCCATCCTCTCTAACCTAAAGCGAGGCTTAGAATATAACTCATCAATCTTCGTACTCTGTTCTCATGTGATCTTCCGCTGAAATTTTCAATTGCGAAATTGAAACTTAAGCGAATTTTGCTTGGGGTTAAATTGTTTAATTTCCCAGAATCTCACCCTCATAATTTTCCCTCTCTAATCAGGATAGTGCCAATTCTAGGAAGTTTCCTGCTCGGCTCCGTTCCCTCAATCATCTTCTTTTTCCTGGAAAGTGAGGCATACTTCGAGGCTTATTTCATGTCATGTGTCACCACCAAATATACTAATTCAGATCTGGGATTCCTGAATACTCTGATAATGGTCCTGTTTGTGTTGATACCTGTGGCTATAATTATCATCTCAAACAGCTATATACTTGGTAAGAGGTAGTGAAACATTTTGGGGAAACATTTGGGGGAAATATTCTTGGTAAGAGGATGGGGGTGATATTGATATTTTCTCACCGATTGTGATCTATAAATACACCGTCTCTATCATACTATCGTCTCAAACATACTATCGTCTAGACGCGTCTATGCATTATGTAAATTGTTAGCATTTTTCAGTCTCTCTCTTTCTAACACAACATAATTCCCGCCAACATTTCAACATTTTCATCTTAACGAAATAAAACAGCTGTGTTTCATATTGGAATCCCTGATGGGAAACCAATCATCATACTGACATTATCTCTCTATATAGGTACAGTTATAAGATCAAACACTAGAACGCGAACCCGGACAACCAAAACAGTGACAATCATCCTGCTCGTATCCTGGATTAAGCAGTATAGGATGAGAGGGAAGGGAGAGAAGTGGCGTGAGCTCATGATCAAAATCACAAACGCCCCCTGGATTGGAATTCTCTCCCTCTACCTCTCATCCGCCAACCTCATCATCAACCCCTTCGTGTATTTCTTTGTGTGTCCGAGGTTCAGGGGCATGTTTAGCTGGACAGGGGTACCGAGTACTAATACACGACATGTGGGGCATTTTCTGAGTCATACTGATGCGGGAACGGGGGTGCTGTTGAGTAGACCCGTTAGTGCGCTACAGCTGAGTGTGGTGAATCAGGGACATTCTACTAGTTCGTTAGGGAATGGGAGAATCAAACAGAGGAGTATCAGTGTGTTTTAGAGATCTATCATAGGAGCATCAAACTCATTCATTCATTCATTCATTTCATTCAAACTGCCGCTGGCAGTGGCATGTGCCGAAATAAACATATAATGTCAAGAAAACCAGCCACACTGGACAAAACTGGGTGGGGATACAGGGTGGCGCAACACGGCTAATAACACGAAGACGGGTAAGGTCTTTTGTGTGCGTTTACCATGTTACCCCACCCTGGTACCCACCGTGTCCGAACAATATGTTTCACACAGGTAATTGTAATAATCATAAGTATATATAAATCTGTGAAGTGAAACTGAAGACGAAGTGAAGATGTTGTGTTGAACAAATCTCATCTCTCCCTCTCTCGTACTCGTTCTCAGCTGAACAAACACTACAAACACTGCTATATCTCTCCCCTTCTCACATGTAATGATCACTCACTCTATGATCTCAACAACAGAGCCCCTCCTGATTCTAAAGATTTTCTCTGGCTCTTGTTC
>AVPN01000997.1:0-13871 GCA_000695325.1 Pleurobrachia bachei
ATTGTAAGCAGGCCGTGGGAGTATAATAATGTGGGTGAGGGGATATATCTCTCTCTCATTCACCAAACCATTCTCCCACGCTCCACAATGTATGTTGTCTGAGTTGGTAGCTAGGAAGAGGGTAATGTGGTACAGAAAATAAAACAATTACAGCTAGAACACTTTGGATAACAATATATTGAGCTGTGTAGTCGTCACATTATAATTAAATATGAACTATAATAACCAAGGGAGGATTTATTATTTAAATATGGGGGCCCCGAAATCTAAGGAGTAATGATTCCACTCACCACCATCAGTAGCGATGACGGTCAGGGGAACTAGGGTGTGATCCATTTGGGGGAGTGTAGCAGCCACCGAGATCTGTCCAGTAGTCGGGTGGATTGAGAACAGAGCTGATCGGGGTGGTGTTGAGAGGAGAGAGTAGGTCACGGAACCAAACTCGCCAGCGTCATAATCACGGGCTCGGACTGTGAAGACTATTTTGCCGATCTGGAGAGAGTGGAGGGTTACAGTTTATCTTACTATATAGTGCGAAAAGGGGTGAAACTTGATTTCCATGACGCATGGTGAGGGTTCCAAAATTTCCCATCATCAACTAAGATCACATCACCCCATGGCCTTGATCAAATTCTTTCAAAGGATCGGATTAGTGATTACGCATGACACCCAGCCAACTCACCGAGGCATAGTTCTTCACATTGGCGTTGTATCTCTCGTCAGAGAAGACAGGCACATTATCATTCTCATCCTGTAGCGTGATGACGACTGTTGTTGCCCCAATAAAGGGTGGGTCACCTCCATCAAGTGCTTGGACGTCCTGGATAATGCGGGGGTTAGTAAACCACCAATCAGAACTCGTTATTTAGGTCACATGACTGGTTATCTTAGGCTCATATCTTAAGCTAGTTGATCTCTATTGCAGTCTCTCTGTCCCACAGATCTGTGTCGTGTGAGCTCCTTCACTAAACCCCTGATTATATATCGGAGAGAGCGAGCCCCCCCCCCACCTAGGAGAAGAAGGGCTTGTACAATTCCCAATTCTCTCAGACACCACTTCCTGACATGATATATACCCATAATTTCTCTCTATATCTATCCCTTTTACTCTCGTCTCTCACTTAGAATTAACTTACAATCCGTATTTCAGGTGTCTTCTCCCGATCCAGTTTGACTAAATTCGTAATAACTCCCTCTTTTTCTGAGATCACAAACCAGGTCATGGGATCACTTTCACTGGTGGATACTGTTACCGCTCTGAAAACACGGGGGTTAGAAAGGATTGGGCTATGGGCATTGGTATGTATGATTTAGTGATTGGTGGAGGATTCATGAATAATACTCGTTTGGTGGTGGGCGATTATTATAATATTGTACCTGATTGTAACGTAAACTGAGGAGTGTGTGACGTGTGTACGTGATGCGAGTGAAACTGCCAGTGAACAGAAAATCGTTGTGCATGGTACTTGTATGTATCAGCATAGAGGTTTGTGGCTTGTGTGTGGGGTAATTTCGGATGGTTGGGGACAGCAAGATCTAGGAAGACAGTAAGATAGGGAGGGAGACGCTTTTAGACCGCCCAATCCCAGTGCATTTGATCCAACATTAATTTTCTCAGTGTGTCCGCCTTCTTTCCTCTCTCTAGTCTCTCTTTCTCTCACTCAATCTCTCTGTCTATCTCTCCCTTTCTCTCGTTCTATAGCTCTCACTTTGTACCTGTCTTTCTACAACCAACCGCAACGGGTCCAAACAGAGAGCGAGGGTTGGATGAACATGGAATGAGGAAAGAGAGAGAGAGAGAGAGAGAGAGAGAGAGAGAGAGAGAGAGAGAGAGAGAGAGAGAGAGAGAGAGAGAGAAAGAGAGAGAGAGAGAAAAGAAACATCTGCTAAAAAGAAGGACAGCTGGAGAGAGAGAACATACGTCACAGCCGCAGTCTACACCCCATTAGAACAGGAAACATCCATAGATCTACCCGCGGGCTGGTGGTGGCTTTGAGGCGTGAGGATGTGTAGTGTGTACTGTGTGTATATGTGGGGTGGAAGTTGGAACTGAGTATTCAAGGAGTTTATCATACAGCATTAGAGTTGCATTAAAATGACAAGAACAATCTAGTACTTACTTGATTCGGTAGGTAATTCTCCCGAAAAGTACTTACTTGATTCGGTAGGTAATTCTCCCGAAAAGGCCATCGTCCGCGTCAGTAGCGGTGACCCTCACCAGCTCTGATCCCGAGGGCAGGTTCTCTCGGATTGTGACCGCGTAGGAAGGAGGATTGAATATTGGATGTTCGTTGTTTACATCGACCACTTTAACCTAGAACAACAATATGATGGTAGATATGATACTGAACGATTACCAAAATTTACGTAGACAACGAAATTTTACTTGATATCATGAGACTCAAGAATAGTCAAGCAATACAATATTATTACCTTGATTGTGGTGAAGGATACTTTCTGTTCGGGTGACCCATGATCCCTAGCCGTAATAGACAATGTATATTCTTCAGCTACTTCTCTTCGGGGAGGCTTCTTAACCAGAACATTCCTGGTGCGGGACCCATATATTAGAATGGAACATTAGAATTTGTACCGGGGGGTTTGAGAAATGAAAAGGGTAGACTCCACTCACCAGTGGTCAGGGATGTCATTATTTTGGATCAACTCGAAGTATTCCAACCCATTAGAACTGGTCATTTCACAAGTGATCCTTCCCGCTTCCCCGTCATCTTCGTCAGTGACCCTGATGGAAACCACAATTATATTGATTATGGTGTTATACACCGAAGTATCTGCAGTTTCTTCCAGTGATTCTAACTTGTCCAATCAACAGATGCCATGAATTGTATTACCTGATGGACACTACAAGACTCCGCTCGGGTGTGTCCTCATCCACGTAGGCTTCTATAATGGGAAGGATGTTGGTTGGTAGATGGGGAGGGGGGGGTACAGTAGGGCGTGTATGTGTGAGAGAGAAAGTGAGATTAGCAGCCAGAGAAGATATTAAAAATCTTGTTCCGATATGTGATGCTGCAGTAGCTAAGGGCATGTTCAGGATATAGTGAGAGGAAATGTAGATAAATTGTAGGCGAGGTAGCTCAATAGGTTAGAGCAATGTACATGTAATGCAGAGGTTGTCGGTTCGAGCCCGGCCCTCGCCAGATATTTTTCTAATTTTCCTCCCTATTTAATCCTGAACAGATCTCATTCATTGATATTTAACCAAACCATTCTTCCAACACCGTGATCTGCCCGCTGTATGTTTCCCCTTTACTGTTGTACAGTAGGGCGTGTATGTGTGAGAGAGAAAGTGAGATTAGCAGCCAGAGAAGATATTAAAAATCTTGTTCCGATATGTGATGCTGCAGTAGCTAAGGGCATGTTCAGGATATAGTGAGAGGAAATGTAGATAAATTGTAGGCGAGGTAGCTCAATAGGTTAGAGCAATGTACATGTAATGCAGAGGTTGTCGGTTCGAGCCCGGCCCTCGCCAGATATTTTTCTAATTTTCCTCCCTATCTAATCCTGAACAGATCTCATTCATTGATATTTAACCAAACCATTCTTCCAACACCGTGATCTGCCCGCTGTATGTTTCCCCTTTACTGTTGTACAGTAGGGCGTGTATGTGTGAGAGAGAAAGTGAGATTAGCAGCCAGAGAAGATATTAAAAATCTTGTTCCGGTGTGTATAATTGTGTACTATGGGGTGGGGTGGCTTTGAGGCGTGAGGGTGTGTACTGTGTAGTGTGTACTGTGTGTATGTGGGGTGGAACTGAGTATTCAAGGAGTTTATCATACAGCATTCTAGAGTTGCATGAAAATGACAAGAACAATATAGTACTTGATTCGGTAGGTAATTCATCCGAAAAGTACTTACTTGATTCGGTAGGTAATTCTCCCGAAAAGGCCATCGTCCGCGTCAGTAGCGGTGACCCTGACCAGCTCTGATCCCGAGGGCAGGTTCTCTCGGATTGTGACCGCGTAGGAGGGAGGATTGAATATTGGATGTTCGTTGTTCACATCGACCACTTTAACCTAACAAAACAATATGATGGTAGATGATACTGAACGATTACCAAAATTCTTACGTAAATAAGTCAATTGCAAGAAAATTTTACTTGATATCATGAGACTCAAGAATAGCAACACATTATTATTTGTACCTTGATAGTGGTGAAGGATACTTTCTGTTCGGGTGAACCATGATCCCTAGCTGTAATAGACAATGTATATTCTTCAGCTACCTCTCTTCTGGGAGGCTTCTTAACCAGAACATTCCTGGGACGGGATCCATATTAGAATGGAACATTAGAATTTGTACCGGGGGGTTTGAGAAATGAAAAGGGTAGACTCCACTCACCAGTGGTCAGGGATGTCATTATTTTGGATCAACTCGAAGTATTCCAACCCGTTAGAACTGGTCATTTCACAGGTGATCCTTCCCGCTTCCCCGTCATCTTCGTCTGTGACCCTGATGGAAACAAATTATATTGATAATGGTGTTATACACCGAAGTATCTGCAGTTTCTTCCAGTGATTCTAACTTGTCAAATCAACACATGCCATGAATTCTATTACCTGATGGAAACCACAAGACTCCTTTCAGGGGTGTCTTCATCCACGTAGGCTTCTATAATGGGAGGGATGTTGAGTGGTAGGTTGGGAGGGGGGGGGTGATAAAATAGAGGCATAAATAGAGGCATAATAAAGTAAGCAACACCCACAGATATAACACTCTAAAAAAGGAATGGAACTATTGTTAGGGAAGCTGAACAATGAACATTTAACCCGGAACCAAAAAAGAACAATCAACATGGAGAACTCAAAATGTGCCTTGTGTCAACTATATCCACGTGTAATATCTCTTACCTATACATGAACCTCCGCTACGGTCCAATCCGTCTAAAATTTTAGTTCAAATTTAGAACTGACTCACAAAAGACTATACTCTCCGAACCGAGTCGTATGACAAGTTTCGAACTATGTTTCTAGACTGTAGTCTAGATCAGTACCCCCGAACCTATTATACACGACTTTCAGACTTCAGTACATGGCGCAGTCCTAGTCTCTTAGCCTTTTTCAGTTCCCACACACGTTATTACAACACGATCTCTCTCTCCCTTCCCCCTCTCTCTCCCCCTCTCTATCCCTATCCCTGTCTCTCTTCCGTCTTCGAAGTTCGAACCGATAATTGCCAATAATTAAAAAAAGGAAGGGTGGGCTTTCTGCTCCACAGACTGGCTGCACAACGTTACAAACATGCAATAGAGATATTATAATATTTGTATAGAGCCACTATTGCGAAACGAAAATGTCATTGGAGGAAACCAAAGCTGCAAACAAACACATTACTTAATATCTATTAACTAATTAACAATTAATATTAATTAATTAACTTACCTGTATCAGTAGCACTGTTATAGAGTATCTCAATCTTAGGTTCATTATCATTCACGTCTGTCACTACCACGGATATGAAGACCCTGCGGGAAAGAAAGGGTTGCTGACACATTGAATAGAAATTGTGAAACAAAATAGAATTAATATCTTTATGCCGATCTGTAATAAATAATTTCTGTTAGATTTCTACTAAATTCCCACAGATATACCAAAATGTACACACCAGCAAAGAGAGACACGCAGGAGGAAGTGATACATATTGCACTACGCAGCACAAAATCCGAGAATGTGCAGTGCTACCGAATAAGTAGATGTTGTGATAGAGAAAAAGAGAAAGAGAGAGAGATAGAGAGAGAGAGATAGAGAGAGAGAGAGAGAGAGAGAGAGAGAGAGAGATAAAGGAGAGAGAGAAGTTTAGTAAACCAGTATTTTAATTATATTCTAGTTAAGCTGGACGCGTTAAATCACAACGTGCTATTCTCCTAACTAAACTAACTGTACCAGGTAAAGTATGCAGTAACTGAAAGGAGATAGATTTTAGAAGAATGGGAGAGGGAGGGAGAAATTATATTATAAGTACGTTTCAGAGAGAAAGTATGCACGATATTTAGAATTTATGGCGTTGAAAGATCTATCGGTAGCCGAACGAATCTATAAGAGATGGAACAGTGTAACTCAGTATAACAGCTCAGAGTGAGAGAGACAGATGTCGTATTCTTGTTTCAATAACAACGTGAGAGTATTATTTTTTAACAAAGAGAGAGAGAGAGAGAGAGAGAGAGAGAGAGAGAGAGAGAGAGAAAGAGAGAGAGAAAGAGAGAGAGAAACAGAGAGAGATGCAGAGCGTGAAGTTATGAAAATAGAATCCGCTACTCAGAGTTAAATAATCGTGAGAGGGATACTTTATTTTATATTCCGAATCTGACGTGTTGATACGTGATCACTCTTACGTGTAGATGACCCCCTCTTACGTGTGTCATTTCTTTTGATTACGTCATGTTTCGAATTTGTCTCCTTTTTTGTCTTAAATTACGTGTAGATGACCCCCTCTTATGTGTTTCATTTCTTTTGATTACGTCATGTTTCGAATTTGTCTCCTTTTTTGTCTTACTAATTTATTAATTATTTAGCTTGAAAATTTATCCCAATTTATTTTTACTCTCCGTTGATGATTCTATACTTAGGTTCGGTGCTAGAACTTTTAAACGGTCTTGATGTTTTGTTCTATTGACAATAGACATAAAGAACTGAGTAGAACTGCAGCTCTCTAAATAGAGAAGAACAGAGAGAGACAATGGAAACGTGCGGTTAAATTACCTTCTATAATGTGTGCAAAATCAAACAATAAAAGTATCTATTCTTGGTTAGACGTGCGTGTAATATCTAGAGATCTGTTAATCGTTTTCCTTGAATTTCATCATTTTCTCCCCTCCCATTTTCTGTGTATATCTTTCCAACCAAGCTGTACAGTATAGAGAAAGAAAAACGAAAACTTTAAATATCAGCTGCTTCTGTACAGATGCAGCAAATTTGCAGGAAAGTGTCACAGCTAGGAAAGAGTGAAAACAAGGGTTGGTGTAAATTGGGGATATACACTCACAGCTCGATAGCTCAGCAGTAAAGACTACGAACACACGGGTATAGCACGCAAATGAAAGAGAGAAAAAAGAGAAAGATAACAATTTCACTGCGTGATCTATGACAAGCAGATCTATGAAGCAGATCAGATCTCTATGAAATGTCTAAGATATTGTATGTTCCGACTTGTTCTAAAATGTAACACAACCCGATATACAATAACATCTAACATACATGTATACAACCCTACAATCAGAAGATGAAACACCCAATCAATAAATTACCGTTCAGTGTTAGGAGATACACCCTCGTCAGAAGCAACCACTTGTAGCAGCACGTCTTTCTGGGTCTCATAATCAAGGTGCCCCTGAAATATGTCAGAGATATTAGGAATGAAGTAGAGAGAGAGAGAGGCCTAAATGTATAGCAGCAAAGTATCGTTGGGTAATTTATTTGGGTCAGTGTATCCCGGGGGTATTTTATGTACAATGTACCTACAAATTCAGACCACCACACAAACCCAGGAACTGACCGAAATAAGTAAACAACGAATCAGAACTTGTTGTTTAGGTCACGTGACTGGTTATCAGCCAATCAGGGACCAGTATTTCCAAATTCAGACTACAACACAAACCTGAAGGGTAATTTCTCCCGTATACTTGTTCAGCATGAACTTGTTGTCGCCAGCAAACTCTCTGTTGAAAGAATACACTACATTTCCATTTGCACCACTATCACGGTCGGTAGCTTTTACCTGGTATGAAAATAGAGCACGGTTATGTTATCAAATATCAATAACCTCATTTTAACAAAATGTGTCTGATGGTGGAGAGAGAGATGTGAATGTAAAATGTAGTTCTATTTCAGTTCCCCTTACCGTAATTACAGGGTACCCCACTTTGGCGTCCTCAGGTACCCTCGCATAGTACTGAGTCTGGTTAAACTCAGGACTGCAATCGTTCTCGTCATCAACAATAATCCTGATCTCCAGCCGGTCTGTTTTCGGGTTTGGTTTACCCCCATCAAAGGCCTCAACTACCAAGTTATATTCACTAATCTGCTCCCTGTCAAGGGCTTTTAACAACCGCAGGTGATAGAGTTTCTTGGATGGGGTGTTAAAGCTGACAACATCGAAGGTATTGTCTGTGTTTCCTGATATTATCCTGTAACCTTGGGTACTATTGATCTCAAAATCATCGTCAGGAGCATCGGGTAGGTACTGCTCAAACATGACCTGAAGGGGGTACAGTGTTGGTAAACAACCAATCAGAACTCGTTATTTTGGTCACGTGACTGTTTATTAGCCAATCAGGGACCAGTTCTTCTTAAATCGGTCGGTTCATGTATTAAGACACAGTCAAATTGATAGTATTCGAGGTAAAATTATACAATTAATTAATTAATCAGTACCTTAGTGTTTTCTCCAAAGTTAAATGTCTCTCTGCGACTCTTGAATATAGGTGAATTATCATTGATATCAATAACGTTGATAACAAGACGAATAATACTGCTGCTGTATGTTATCTCCAGTACATATGGACTACTGGGATTATTAAAGGGCGGTGATTCTCGATCAATCCGAGATTTAACTGTGATTCTCCCATCTTCAGTCACCGAAAAGTATGGTTCGTTGACTTTGTAAGGCTTGTAACTACCTCCACCTATTAACTGATACACAAATGTGCCTTGTGGTACCTGAATGGTGAAATATTTTAGTGGAATTATTAGTAAACAATTCAAGTAACGAGGGATCTGGTTACATAATGGTATTATATCTGAACAAAGTGCATTTCGAGATAATCGTAAAATGCCAATTTCTTAACAACAACAGCTGTTGTCTTTATGTTATCGGATACTGCCTGGCGCTACCTACCTCTTCTGGAATATAAACGTTGATAACTGAGCTGGCCCCGAGTACCACAAATAAACTGAATACTAATAATGAATACATTTCTAACGTTTCTTCTGCCTACATAACTATTGTGGAAGAGATTGGGTTAATGATCTACCGGGATACCTCCCTCGGGGAAGTCCCCTAGTCGAGACGTCCTAACTCCCAGAAAAAGAGTGTCAAAAGTGTCACCGAGCCACACTTCTGGCAGGACATGGCGTCTCAGGAGGTACATCTATCAAAATTTGAATTGGGAAATCTCTGTGGGAACAATATAATACAATAAAATTTATACATTATATCTCTTTAGGCCTATTGTTAGTGCTAGGAGAACGCCGTTTTGATCCGTCGATCTAAGTAGCGTTTCCACCACTAACACGGTTTCTAAAGCGGCTCAACTGGGACGTGATGATGTCCTAAGGAGTTTTATCGAGGCACAAGGGAGTTTCACTAATTATTATGCCAAGTATCAATCAGAACGCTTTGATTTACAGCCGTTTTAAGCAATTTTCCCTATTGTTAGTGCTAGGAGGACGCCGTTTCAATCAGTCGATTGAAGCAACGCACCCACCACTAACAAGCCTTCTGAAGCGGCTATTTCCAAACTCCTTTGGGAAAATCATAGGACGATTTAATTACAGTATTCTTCATATCAATGTTACAGCATAATGCATGATTGATGGGTAACAGGATAAGGCAGAAATACACAGAAAAACGCGTGCCGTAACTGTGGTCAAAGACGAAAGAAAAACGATTGGCGTATGCTACACGCCCTAGGAGGAGTTGAAAACGCGCGCGCTAGGGACCTGCAGCGCATGTCAAGAAAAACGAAACAGTTTTGAACTTTTTACAAAAGGTGGTTCGACTTGAAATCGGGCAGGTATAAAACGCGCGCGTCCAAATACAACGAAGAATTTAAACTCATTGCGCGTTACATTGAAAGCTCCGCGTGTTATCAAGAAATCTTAGCATATCCGCGCCCTTAAAAATGAACGTTCGAACGCGTTGGCGATTTTCTGTTTTGAGTTTCATCCGTAAAAACGGAAAAGTTCCGGTGTTTTTTAGAGTTAGCACCCTCGTTGGCATATGCTACAGGCCCTTTTATAAAGGGCCTGGAGGGAATACCGCGCTGGGGGGGAATACATAATCAATCATATCTCCAGTTCCAGATAAGGTACAGAAATCGTTTTGGTATCGTTAGAAAGAGAAAGATAAGAGCTTTCAAATGCAGCCGGTTTCAAGTCTTTATCTTATCAGGAACAGGAGATATGAACCAAACTCCGCAAAATCGAGTGCGGTTTCATCGAAAAAATTTGAAATTTAAATGAAAATTTCCCCTCTTATGTGTTTCATTTCTTTTGATTACGTCATGTTTCGAATTTGTCTCCTTTTTTGTCTTACTAATTTATTAATTATTTAGATTGAAAATGTATCCCAATTTATTTTTAATCTCCGTTGATGATTCTATACTTAGGTTCGGTGCTAGAACTTTAAAACGGTCTTGATGTTTTGTTCTATTGACAATAGACATAAAGGACTGAGTAGTCCTGCAGCTCTCTGCATAGAGTACTTAATGGAGAAGAATAGAGAGAGAGAATGGAAACGTGCGGTTAAATTACCTAGTACTATAATGTGTGCAAAATCGAACAATAAAAGTATCTATTCTTGGTTAGAATACAGAGATCTGTTAATCGTTTTCCTTGAATTTCATCTTTTTCTCTCATCCCAGTTTCTGCGTATATCTTTTCAACCAAGTTGTGTAGAATATAGAGAAAAAAAACGGAAACTATATATTAGCTGAGCTGCTGTATAGATGCAGCAAATTTGTAGGAAAGTGTCAGGAGAGTGAAAACAAGGGTTGGTGTAAACTGGAGATATATTATGTACACTCACAGCTCTAGCAGCTTAGCATTATAGACTACGAACAGGTATAGCACGCAAATGAAAGAGAGAGAAAAGAGAAAGATAACAATTTTATATTCACTGCGTGATCTATGACAAGCAGATCTATGAAGCAGATCAGATCTCTATGAATTTTCTAAGATATTGTATGTACTGTCTTCTTCTAAAATGTAACACAACTCGATATATATAAAAACATACATCTAACATACATACAACCCTACAATCAGAAGATGAAACACCCAATCAATAAATTACCGTTCAGTGTTAGGAGATACACCCTCGTCCGAAGCAACCACTTGTAGCAGGACGTCTTTCTGTGTCTCATAGTCAAGGTGTCCCTGAAATATGTCAGAGATATTAGGAATGAAGTAGAGAGAGAGAGAGGCCTAAATGTATAGCAGCAAAGTATCGTTGGGTAATTTATTTGGGTCAGTGTATCCCGGGGGTATTTTATGTACAATGTACCTACAAATTCAGCCACCACACAAACCCAGGAACGGACCGAAATAAGTAAACAACGAATAAGAACTTGTTATTTAGGTCACGTGAAACACCAGTATTTCCGGATTCAGACTACCAGTGCACAAACCTGAAGGGTAATTTCTCCGGTATACTTGTTCAGCATGAACTTGTTGTCGCCAGCAAACTCTCTGTTGAAAGAATACACTACATTTCCATTTGCACCACTATCACGATCTGTAGCTTTTACCTGGTATGAAAATAGAGCACGGTTGTGTTATCAAATATCAATAACCTCTTTTTACAAATTAAACAAGGAAGTTTTCAAATTCAAACGTTAACACTGAGTAGAGCACTATCCGGGGCAAGGAAAATCAAAGATAACCTCTTTTTAACAAAATGTGTTTGGTGGTGGAGATGTGAGAACTGAGAAAGTGGTGGTTTAAAATTCAGTTGCATTTCAGTTTCTTCTTACCGTAATTACAGGGTACCCCACTCTTGCGTCCTCAGGTACCCTCGCATAGTACTGAGTCTGGTTAAACTCTGGGCTACAATCGTTCTCATCATCAACAATAATCCTGATCTCAAGCCGGTCTGTTTTCGGGTTCGGTTTACCCCCATCAAAGGCCTCAACTACCAAATTATATTCACTAATCTGTTCCCTGTCAAGGGCTTTTAACAACCGCAGGTGATAGAGTTTCTTGGATGGGGTGTTAAAGCTGACAACATCGAAGGTATTGTCTGTGTTCCCTGATATGATTCTGTATCCTTGGGTACTATTGATCTCAAAATCATCGTCAGGAGCATCGGGCAGGTACTGTTCGAACATCACCTGAAGGGGGTACAGTTGGTAAACAACCAATCAGAACTCGTTATTTAGGTCACGTGACTGTTTATTAGCCAATCAGTGACCAGTTCTTCCTAAATCAGTCGGTTCCTGTATTAAGACACAGTCAAATTGATAGTATTCGAGGTAAAATTATACAATTCATTAATTAATCAGTACCTTAGTGTTTTCTCCAAAGTTAAATGTCTCTCTTCGACTCTTGAAGATCGGTGAATTATCATTGATATCAATAACGTTGATAACCAGACGGATTATACTGCTACTGTATGTTACCTTCAGTACATATGGACTACTGGGATTATTAAAAGGCGGTGATTCTCGGTCAATCCGAGATTTAACTGTAATTCTCCCATCTTCCGTCACCGAAAAGTATGGTTCGTTTACTTTGTAAGGCTTGTAACTACCTCCTCCTATTAACTGATACACAAATGTGCCTTGTGGTACCTGAATGATGAAATATTTTAGTTGAATTATTAGTAAACAATTCAAGTAACGAGGGATGGTTACATAATGGTATTATATCTGGACAAAGTGCATTTCGAGATAATCGTAAAATACCAATTTCTAAACAACAACAGCTGTTGTCTTTATGTTATCGGATACTGCTTGGCGCTACCTACCTCTTCTGGAATATAAACGTTGATAACTGAGCTGGCCCCGAGTACCACAAATAAACTGAATACTAATAATGAATACATTTCTAACGTTTCTTCTGCCTACATAACTATTGTGGAAAAGATTGTGTTAATGATATACTTGGAAACCTCCCTCGGGGAAGTCCCCTAGAGACGTCCTAACTCCCAGCTGAGAGATGGATGCTCCTCCTTAGACGTCTGTCAGAAAAAGAGTGTCAAAAGTGTCACCGAGCCACACTTCTGGCTCTGGCAGGACATGGCGTCTCAGGAGGTACATCTATCAAAATTTGAATTGGGAAATCTCTGTGGGAACAATATAATACAATAAAATTTATACATTATATCTCTTTAGGCCTATTGTTAGTGCTAGGAGAACGCCGTTTTGATCCGTCGATCTAAGTAGCGTTTCCACCACTAACACGGTTTCTAAAGCGGCTCAACTGGGACGTGATGATGTCCTAAGGAGTTTTATCGAGGCACAAGGGAGTTTCACTAATTATTATGCCAAGTATCAATCAGAACGCTTTGATATACAGCCGTTTTAAGCAATTTTCCCTGTCCGGGTGGCGACTGAATTAATACAAATACAAATACAATTATAATTTATATCCCGCTTTTGGGCCTATGCATTGTTAGTGCTAGGAGGACGCCGTTTCAATCAGTCGATTGAAGCAACGCACCCACCACTAACAAGCCTTCTGAAGCGGCTATTTCCAAACTCCTTTGGGAAAATCATAGGACGATTTAATTACAGTATTCTTCATATCAATGTTACAGCATAATGCATGATTGATGGGTAACAGGATAAGGCAGAAATACACAGAAAAACGCGTGCCGTAACTGTGGTCAAAGTTGGCGTATGCTACACGCCCTTCTTACAAAGACAGAGAGATGGAGGGGGAGATGGAGATGGACAGACAGATGGGCAGACAGATGGACAGACAGATGGACAGACAGATGGACAGACAGATGGACAGACAGATGGACAGACAGATGGACAGACAGATGGACAGACAGATGGACAGACAGATGGACAGACAGATGGACAGACAGATGGACAGACAGATGGACAGACAGATGGACAGACAGATGGACAGACAGATGGACAGACAGATGGACAGACAGATGGACAGACAGATGGACAGACAGATGGA
>AVPN01000999.1:17884-28950 GCA_000695325.1 Pleurobrachia bachei
AAAAAGTTCATAATTTGCAAAAAGTTACCAAGGAATTGTTCCAGCATGTTCCCATAGTTTGTTTTTGTACACCTATCACCATTTCGGCGTTACGGCTCGTCCCCCACGCTCATAATTTATGGGCCACCTTGTATAAAAAACAAAATGCGTCTCTAATGCGTCTATAGTGCGTCTATGGTGCGTCTATGGTGCTGCTATACTACGTCTATAGTGTGTCTATAGTGCGTCTATAGTGCACTTTTTGGGGTGGCTAGTGCTGCTATAATGCGGCTATACTGCTTCGCGTTTATAAAAATGCGTCTATACTGCGTCTATACTGCGTCTATACTACGTCTATAATGCGTCGGCAACGCGTCGGTACTGCGTCTATAGTGCAAAGCCCGCAAATCGCAAATTGCCATTTTTCTCTCCCTCCTTCTCTTCGGCTCCCTCTCTCTGAGTCTAACAAGGCGCCGTGTGTATAACCCGCTCTAGTCTGATAGTTTTATTTTATTTGATTTCTGTGTTTTGTGCAGATCCTAAACCATAAACAAGTGCTATAAACTTGTTACACCGCTGCTGTAGCGGATTAAATATATCCAGCTCAAGTAATGACCAGTCCCACCTATAATAATGCATACAATAGCATTAGATGCAGTTAGGTATATTCGTTCCGTGAGGATCACCTCTCCCATCCCGTTACCATTATCAAGTTACCCCTTGTAATTTGTCCGCTCTCGCTTGACGTCGGGCGATAACCATCGCCGCGTGGCATCGTTTTATAGTTTTAAGAAAAGCTTTCGTTGACACTTTATAGGACACGAGACCCTCTCGTGTCCAAAGTAACAAGTGTCGTAAGTGTCGTCGAGAGGTCGAGAGAAGTAGGAAAAAGGGATAACTGCTACATGAATCGATGTTGGGTAACTAGGTAACTGCACTGTTACAGTCACTGTGCTGCCACTATTTCCTGATGGTTTCCCTCCAACGAATGAGTACACCCTTGCTTATATGCTACACGCCCCCGCCCTGATTAATTAACTACAAGTATGATTACAGTGTTTGTGTATGCATGGCCCTCTTTTAATTACACATAGCTCGATCTGCTGGCCATGATTGCTCATGTAATTCTAGAGTTAAACTTGTTTATTGAGTCGCCTCTCTCTCTCTTGATCACTTAGCCAGCTGTGTTCAAGGGACAGTTCCCAGTGCGAACCAGTTCTTCTTCCAGGAACTGTAATCAATCAACATGACACTGCGATCTCATGTGACTCTTGACTAGTCGACTAGCTATATGATTTTAGATATTGCTCCAGCTTTGAGCTATAAATAGTTTAACTTTAACTATATAATCACACTTAGTCTCTAGGTGAAAGGGAAGATTTATTTGATTGATGCTAGGTAAAATTGAAGGGTTGGGTGGTAGGGAAGTGAACTGATTTCTAGAATAGATGTGTCTGTCATCTGAAAGATAGAGAGAGATAGGTCAGTAAATGAGCTGGTGTCTGATTAATCTGTGTGAGACCCTTGCATTTCCTCTGATCATCACACACGCGAAGATAGTTTGTGTGTCAGTCCGAGATTAGTTACCGATGTAAAACAATTGTTCATTGGGTCTCTAAAATCTAAATTGACAGTGAGTAGTTTTTGACTAAGGGATGGTGGAGATGGTCTCTCACTCTACAACAGTAGTCGACAATCCACCGTAGTTTCTGAATTTTGGCAAGTCTTGTCTTTTTTTGATCTCGAACTTCTCTATATTTAATTGCTTGCTTAATTTGATTTCATCTTTTTCAAGTGTAGCAGATGAGGTCGAGAGAGCGTTTCTAATTTTGAGAACTCACTTCGCAAGAGCTTCATGAATGTCATTTATGCTATTTAGGATTGCAATCTCCTATTCTCTCGTAATCAGGCCCCCTCGTCTCGCCTTGTAGCTCTTACAGCGTCAAATTATGTAGAATTATGAAGAATATAATATGTGTGGAGAGATGTCAGACTTTGTCGACTCAGAGCGTGACAGGTGGGGCCGCAATCTTAGAAAAAAGAGGATCATATACGGTTTTCTTTTTTATATCTAATCATGAAATGACTCGAGTTCTTCAGAATCCAGATTCTTAGAAGATTTGGATTCTGAACTGTCTCGTCTGGAGAACGCGGCACTAAATTGATCTCGATATGTATATGCATTGCATCTAAATTTCTCCTTTCAAAATTATTTCTGTAATTATCCCCCACACCACTTATCATTGCGGTATACTTTTGTGAAATTTTATAATTCTTCGTCGCCGCTTGAAAATATAACTAACAATTTCTCTTCCCTACAGTTTCATTATGCCCATCCCACCACTTGGCTCTCCATCTACTAATACACCCGAGATGATGGGTGTCCTAGAGAAAACCACTGTGGTCTCCATAATCATCCTAATGATACTCGGTCTTTATCTCAACACCCTCATCCTGTACATGTTCCTGAAAAATAAACACTACCGCCTACCCAGCCGCCTCCAACTATTCACCCTCGCTCTGGATGACCTAGGAACAGCTCTCCTGGTGGAACCGATTGTTATCAGTATGTTTTATCACGGAGATAACTTCGCGGGCTCACCCATCCTCTGTCGACTCTTCTCGAATCTTCTCCACATCTTCCCCTGGGGACCGATCATCAGTTTAATGATCCTCAGTTTCACACGTGTTATCATCGTGTTATTCCCTCTGGCACACAAGATATGGATTACCCGACAGAGAGTTGTGCATGTGATTATTGTTAAGTACGTGTTTATTGCTGTTTTCCTGATCATCTCCAACCCCCTGTGGAGGATCCTCTATCAGCCCCAACTTCAGAGTTGTTTTGTCAGTTATATCATGCCGGGTGACAAACTCGAAGTGCCACATACGAACGTTATGCCCTTCATCGTATTATTTGGTAGTGTGACGATTATAGCCCTGTCTTCAGTTGTTTTGGGGCAGTTCCTGAGGTTACAGTGCACGGCTGATAAACGGTTGAGGAATAGGGGCAGACTGAGTAGCATCGCCCGAGAACTGTTTTTACTTGTGGTTGTGTTTGTGGTGACAACAATTCTAGTACCTTTCCTTGCTCTAAAACAGTATCTGGACATTGAGCTAGACCCTGCAAATACGGAGATACTAGCACAAGTTGCCAAAGTCTTGTTCTACCTGGCCCCCGTAGCGAATCCTCTGATATACGCTCTGAGGAAGGGAGAGTATCGTATCAGTGGTGCATCGAGAAGGTCAGGCAGCAAAATGAAGCAGTATTTTGTGAAAAATGTCAGTATCCAGAGCCGATCTGATAGTAACGGGACTCCGAGACGAAGTGTAAAGCTGTGTGAAGTGAGGGTCAGAGGGCTTCATACTGTAGCTGCTGCTGCAGCAGGCTCGAACGGAGTAGACTTGTGTGTGGTGGCAGCAAACAGAGCTGCAACATGACATGATGATATCATTGTCAGTGGGTGTGTCAGTGTGTTTTAGTGAGATAATCTGCTTGACTTTGGAATATGGACATTGTCTGATAATATCTTGTCTGAGAGGCAGTTCTGAGCCGAAGAAATATGTCATGAACGAGGAAACAAGTGTAGGAGTGAAGAAGTCCATTGATTTTTGTGAGAGTTTGTGACTAAGCTGGACATATGTTTGTTGCAAGTGTTGCTTGTGAGCATGTAATGGCTGGGCAATTAGACAAAGATTTGTGAATTTGATGGAAGCAATGCTGTTCAACATGTCAAATTTCATCAGTTTGCCGTTTTAAGAACGCGTCTTTCCTTGGCAACCGGGAATCACATATTTGCACGTGCAAAATTGTTTCTATCTACGATCTCCGACTCTTTGTCCCACTGTAACTATGAAAAAAGGTACCACCTACCAAGCTACCTATCGGAATCTTCCTTCCAAGAAAACCGCACTTGCAAGGCCACCCACCGCTCCATTCAACCTTAAAAACGTAGGTACAGCTCGAGGAAGTAGTTTTCTATCGGATATTTAAATTTTATTCAATATTCAACCATTCCATTTAGAATATCTAACCGTTCTTTTATTCGACAAATGTATAGAAATACATTTGTCAATAAACGAGGTTTTGTATAAATATAATTCAAGTCTGGGTTTGTAGCAAATATTATGAGCTAACTGCAATTTATACCATAGGGCATAGAGCATTGGCCTGACCCTATTCTCAATCTTTCGCGGAGCGTGCGTCGTGCGAGAACCGTGGTCCTGATCCTCTGTATTGCGGCGCCATACCCCATTTGATTCTCAACAGTGCGCTCAGATGGGGTCGGCGCCGTCAGACAGCTGACCCCTGGCCCTTGGTTACATGAGGCCGAGGTGTGGTTGCTGGTAGGGTGGGTGGTTGGTGTTAGGTGTTGAGGCTGGTGTTGTGGGGGTTTGGTTTAGGTTCCTAATTGGGATTGATCTGGCAGCATGATTCATGTTCTCAACTTGTTTTTGTTTTTCAGATGCCTATGGAGAAGAACAGTTCCTATGGATCAGAATTTACCACCAAGGCCTTCAGTAAACCAAGCCCTATACTATCTGGTAAGATACCTCTCTCCTTTTTCTTTTTCTTTTTATCACATCTCTCACAGCACAGTAGAGAGTACTTTCTCGTAATACTCTACAGTTAGTAGAGATCTCTTGGTAAGACAAGTAGAGTATACAGATATGATACTTGTCTTGCTAAGATCTCTTAGCACCTCTCTCACAGAGATCTAGAGAGAGGCTAGGTGATAAAATAATTTTGACATGCATGAAATGGTTATTTTAGTTTTACCAGGCGCCGGCCATATGGTTGTCAAGAAATCGAGACAATTTTGAGTTTTAATTTTTGATAGAGTTATCGGATATTATTCTGTCTAATTCTGTCTAATATTGCCCAAATAACTACCGTTGTTTTGATTTGTCTAATATTGCTCATGATTGATTCACCCCTTAGCAACCTCAACGGGTTACAGACGGAACAATCCCCACCCAAGTAAAGAGTTTCTGGAGTGGAAAATCCCACGAGGTGGCGGTCTGGAGAAACAGGTGAGATTCGGGGGGGTTGGTAATTTGTTGCCGAGTACCTACTTGATTTGGCAACGCATTACATACATCATTATGTGTTCAACTGCACAAGAGACTTGTAATCTTTCAACAGTTGACAAATTAAAAACAGGGTGAAATTAAAACATGTTTTTCCCATTTCCCTCTGATTTCCCTCTCCTCTATCTCCAATTCTCTCAGGATTGTCTAGATGAAGCAAAGCTGCACGAAATCTTCAAGAAACAACTGATCACCTCCTACCAAAACGACTATCTGGGAGTCCAACCCAGCGAAGAACTAGCTGAGGCACTGGCAAGAGGTTCAGGTGCAGAAATGGAGGGCAAAGTGTACTGTCTCGATACGAGTATGAGACATGCATTCCAGCAACCTTTCGTTGATCCGGAGATCCAGGGAAACACGAAACGGTACGATTGTAACGAGAAGAAGATGCAAAATGCAGTGGGGATTGTACCAACTGTTCAGAAGACAAAACTCGCCCTCGCCCTGTCAAGCAAAACAGAGACTTCTTATACGTCTGAATTTTCTTAATAAATTAGAAAGTAACAATTGTTAGGAATGTGAGTTCTAATTAGAAGCAGACTCAATTATTTGACCCCGATACATTTGAATTTGAATTAAAAATAAAAGAGTAATTTCAGTTCTTGATCGTCAGTCGGACCCCAATTTACCTGGATACTTGGAGGAAAGGAGTTTGACAGCCGGTAAATCGGGGTCCGGTAAATCAGTGTACATTACAAAATGTACCTTGTACAAAATGTACACTGTACAAATTAATGTATTTTACCGCGCGTTATTGGGTTAACGTAACGTAACGCGCGATAAAACTCATTTATCGCGGTGGAGCAACGCCGCGTGGTTTGGTATTTCAAACCGAAATCGTCGCGCGCGCGTCTTCTTTTTGAAGCTTCATGAAGTTTTGCAGAAAGAAACAAAATCACAAAAAGGTTTTTGATCCGAAACCATCTTTATTTTCTCTGCAAAAGCTGTCTTGACGGTATTGAGTACGCTTCCAGAGCAGAGAGAGTACAAAAATGCTGTCTCTTACATCCCAAGACAAAAGACCGGCAAAAAAGTACAAAAGTCGTCCTCAGGAATTAGGAAACTTCAAATCCCAGAAGATTCTATGCAAGGACCAGGATACACCGTGCTCCACGCTGTCTCCTGATGTCCCGACTTGAAACTCACAACTCATTATTACATTCAAAACTTTCAAAGAGTATTGGATAAGAAATATCAAACAGTTATCATTTAACCTTCTGCAATCTACTAATCTGTCACTGCATTGACCATTGTCACTACTAAAACTGTAGACTCAGCTTGATTGTCTATTCTGAAATTTAATTTTGAAGCTTATTTGAGGTTTCCACTCTCTAACTTGCCAAGAATCTCCTTAATTTCGTCGATCGAGTCAGCTTGGACGTTAGTTGCACTCAACTGGGGAAATATAGTTTTAACCTTGAGGTACAAAAACCAGTTGAAATGAAGAACAAGAAGGAAGTTTGAAGATAATTATGCACTCACGTTTAGATGGTCGATGAGTCCCTTTGTCGAGGTCGTGAACACCATCCTGTTCTTGATGGTAGAAGTCTCAGGGCACCATTTAATAAAGATAGACTTGTCTGTTGGCCGCTTGTCAACTGCAGTCTCAAACTCAAAGTTAAACAAAATCCATCGAGGCTGGGCAATCGACTCATCATTTCCTGAAAATAAGAAAATAGGTTAAAAGTTCTGGTGAAGTTCTCTTGGGAGGAAGGTAGAAGATGCGACTGCAAGTTTGACAGGAGAGTTCTTCTGGTTAATTACCGGTTACGAGTTGGTTGCAAAGGACGGTCAGTGCATTCTTGGTGTCCTCCCTGGCATTAACTCTCACTTCTTTCCTTATCTGCCAGTCCTTTTCGTCTGGGATTACAGTCTGCGAGAATAGATGATGTTAGACTCAACATTGCCTTTCCCGATCATCTTTCCGGTTAAAACATAACAAACTCAACACTACAGTGTGAACACTTCCTCTACACCATAGTAGACTAACGACTAAACACCCACTGAGAGGATTATAGCAATGAAAATCTCTGCAAAGATACGTCTTGAGATAGATCCTCTTACGAAGACTAACCTTCATGTCCGGGGAGACTCGGAAGCTGATGCACCTGAAAGCTTTCTCTCCGGTCTGGAACTTTTCGTACAGTCCACTGCACTCTGCATCGATAGCAATACCGGAGGCCATGGCGACTCAACTATAGGAAGTAAATGGGCTGGTTATTGGAAATGTGAATAAAGTAAAATGATCTGTACCAGAACGTCTTGTGGGATCTTTTTAGAAAGTGCTCCAGAAAATTGGCAAAATGGCAAACAATAGGAAAACAGCTGAACTTGACAAATAGTTTTCCTAACAAGACTTTTACAAGACTTTTATACCTTCCCCGTCAGTATTGTGATGATAGCGACTATCGTCCGTTTTATGCCCAAATAAGGCAATAGTGGGCGGTACTCGCTCAACCCACAATCTAAGAATAGAAGCGGTGTATGTAGTTGTGATCTATCGTTTTGTTTTACATGCCCTTATATGGTGTTTATTTCCGCCCACAACAAGAAGAGAGAGCTGCAGTTATAAACGTGTTCAACGAGCTCTCACTTTTAACCATATATGGTGTTGTTTTAATGTTTATCATTTTGTGCCCTTATAAGGCGATAGTAAGCACTAGGCGGTACTGCACAAAGCTAACGCTAAGGAGAAAAAGAGAGAGCAGAAAGATGGGCGTGAACAATACAAGTTGCTGGTAATACTACTAGTTAAAACATTATATTATGTACAGTCGGACGCCGATTTACCGGTCACTGGACCCCGATTTACCGGGAGGATAACTGATAAACTCGCCCGGATAGAGAAAATTGACGGTATCGGTTACTAATGGTAGCCAGAGAAGTTTATTTGTAATTCTCATCTAGAACTCGGTACACTGATCCTCTCTTTCTCTCCCCCTGTAGAAATACACACTGATCCACTTTCTCTTTCCTCCTGTAGAAACATGTTAACTCGGTGACACAATGCTGCCAGGTTACTGATGGGCCGCCATGGAGTTTAGCTTTAATGTCAATACCTTATTGCGAGATGAGATAACTGTTATTGATAAGGATCATGAGGCATTACGGTTTGGGTACTTTCGGAATCCAGCCGCCAATGGCAACAAGTAAGTTATCTTCATACAAGGAGGGATTTTTTGAGGCTTGATAATGACCAATGACCATGACCAATATATCATCGTGTTTACATTTCTTCTCTTTTTCAGTCAAAACAGAGATAACTTGAGGGAGATTATTAATAAACTTGGACAGAAATCTGCTACAGTAAGTCTTGCATTGAACTATTGAATACCAATTACCAACACATAGCTGCCCCCGGTCGGCACTGTAGACTGTTGATATAATACAGTCGGACAAAATGGGCAAAATGGCTTCCTATCCCCCGAGGATCCCGGTAAATTGGGGTCCGATTGAACGATATCTTTTGTTAACAGTTACTAACCTTCCAGGCTCAAGGTCTGAATGGTTCGATAACATCATTTGAGCAGTTACTAAGTGGTGAACAGAGATGCTACATTCTAAAGGACATCGAGACTACCAAGTATGCAATACATTGATAGTAATGTAACAACAACTCTCTTTACGTAAATTTACCTGATCAGTATCAACACTCTCTGATTTAAAATTTATCATTCCATTTCAGTCCGAACGGGGTTGTAATTGGACTACTAAAAGTGGGGTCGAAGAAGTTATTCTTTTTGGTAAGTACATAGTAAGATACATATTGAATCAATGAGTTGACCAATCGGCTGTTTTTGAGTTACATATTACATGGTAAAACGACTTTCCATTCAATTTACCCATCCCGTACCTAAAAATAGTCTCTAGAATATACATACGCTACTATTTAATTCATTTTAATTAATTCATTATATTTCAGAACAGTGAGTTGAACCAGGTCGAGGTGACACCCCTTTGTGTCCTGGATTTCTACGTTCACGAGAGCTGCCAGCGACGTGGCCATGGTTACCGACTATTCTCATTCATGATGCAGGTGGGTTGATGGTGGGTTAAAGTGGGACAATGTGGGTAAAAATGGGACGATGTCAGTAAAAGTAGGCTAAACTCTCCAAAAGGAAGGTTTTGAGTGTTTGTGAGCAAGGGAGGAACACAGAAGGAAGGATGGTGAGTGTAAAGAAAGCTCCAGGTGTAGTTGCAATTTACAAATTGCATCTTTAGAGAGAAAGAAGGAGGGAAAAGAGAAAGTTGGGGAGGGCGAGAGAGAAAGGGGAGCGTGTTACAAGCCGCTTTGTACGTCTGTTCGAGCTCCACAGAGAGGTAGAGATTGGGAGAGGAAAGACATAGAGGGGAGGGTAGTGACTGAGGGAGGGGTAGAGATTTTAAGAGGTCTTGTACTTGGTTATTTGGGAAGTGAAAATCAAGCTTCTTTTTCTTGGAGGCCGTCTCTATTTGCGTTGAGATGAAGGGTTGGAACCATACATTATATAGTTTCATTTCCCCGGCCTGGTTAAAATTAAGCTACTTGAATTTAAACCGTAACTGTCTGGGTGGGTGGTTGACGAATTAAAATCTGGTGCGGGAAAGTAGCTCAAGCTGTCTGAATTCGCTCTTTAATATCTCCCTCTTCCTGTTCAAATTATCCATCATAAAATCGTAGTAATATATATCTCGGCTACCAGCCAGGAGCTCCACTGATTGTTTATAACTCACCTGGTTACCATAGCAACCAGTCACGTGACAAACTGATCACGTGACATGTTTCAGAGAGAGGGACGAGTACCAGGTGCACTGGCTATTGACAGGCCCTCTGAAAAGATGCTGGCCTTTTATAAGAAACGATTCAGCCTCTCCGCTCCAATGAAACAGGTATGAGAGAGATAGAGATAGATATGGAGATGGAGATGGAGATGGAGAGAACGAGACGGAGAAAGACAGAGAGATGGTCAGAGAGAGAGAGATAGAGAAGGATGTGGAGGGAGACACACAGAGAGAGGAAAATACCATGATAAATATCGCATGTTACTGCTGATTTTATCCGCAATACTCAATAGTGGCACCAGAAACATGGTGGCCTCAGAAACACAGAGAGATCCCTAGTTCATTTGTACTATACTGTTCATGAACATTTCAATTCTCCAAACTGTAATTCTAACTGTATCTCAATACTGTAACTCTAACTATAACTAATTATAGATCCCAATAATGTTTCAGCCGAACAATTTTGTTGTGTTTAGAGACTTCTTCAAATCCTATGTTCCAACGTCCAACAAACGATGGCCAGACCAACACAATAGGGGACCTATCAAACTGAAAGGTAGAAATTTATAATTTGAACATCACCATTTGCGACAATCCCCCCACATATGAGTTGACCTTATTCAATGCTCACAGCGATAATGATTCACTATCTCCCTCCATATAAACGCTCTCCTCCTATCGAGTGATGTATACAACAAGCAGACCAACAATCACGTGACACACCACATGACGATTGTTCTGTGATAGTATATCCAACATCCAGCGTGCATAATTATCACAGAAGAAGGCTCAGTGGCGCACAGTGCGCCCTCTTCTGTGCTACATAAACGGAGCGCGCGAGAATGATGTTGTGAGAAAAGTGTACTGCAGCGCTCAACTTCTGACCCTATGTGATCCCCTCCCAGCGGTTGAGAGACCCCCCTCTGGAAAGAAAGTTATCCCGGCACCAGTGAGAGCGGTTGTTGCACAGCCTGTTGCCCCAGTACCCGCCCGACAACCTGCTGCTGCTCATCCTCCTCTTGTTTTACCGGTTAGTGTCCCAGTTTGGAATTAATGAAGTGTATACTGTTTAGATTAGGAATATCTTGCACTGTCCATCGCGTAGTTGATAATCCTAAGAGTGCCCCAGTTCTATTTAGTCTAGTACCTATCTCCCGGTAGTCTTTCAGTAGCTACTACTACTTTTATAGTTTGAGTGCTCCCTTATCTCTGTTTGTGCTTGTGAATCTCCCGTA
>AVPN01001000.1:15058-29654 GCA_000695325.1 Pleurobrachia bachei
GTCTCACTCTCTATCTTGATATCTAGTGTGCATAAAAACCCGTCGTGTTAGGTGTTTGTGCTAGTAAAAGGTGTCAAAACATTATATAATGTGCATCTCTCTCTCTTTTGTTAAAAATGTAATATATACAAAACACACAAACCACTACTCTTAAACCTCCCATAGCTGCGCGACTGTGGTAAAAAAATAAAAATAAAAAATCCAAAAACAGTTTTTCTATAAAGGAAAAAGCGGTGTATATATAAATGAATAAAAATGACATTTGTCCCACCTTATAAAGCCTATATTCTACAGATTCCTATGTCTAACCGTATAAATAAAACAAATTAATTTGCATTCAACAGTCAATCAAATAGTCGCGGACACTCTGGACGTGTAATAAGGAGCAGCTAAATATAATAATAATGGGACCATGTGAATTATAAAACCCGATCTGTCGCTGCACAGCATCATAACACGATCACCCTCTCACGTATTACGTATATATATTCAAATCAAAGCCAATAAGTAATTCGATTTTTTCTTAAAAGACATATTATCCCAAATTGATCCGCCACACCGGGCCCCGTGCGTTACTCTGTGTGTGCCCAGTGGTATATATCGCTCAAGATCGGCCCCGTCGACCACGAGCTCGGCCACCGCCACCGCCTCTTACAAAGGTGTCCATGTAGAAATACCCGGGTCGATGGTGGTGATCATATCGTCCCCCTGGACCCGCTGCAAAGGGAGGAACTGGAGGATAGTAACCATTACCACCACGATACTCTCCATACCCAGGATAACCGTAACTCCACCCGTAGTATCCGTTAAACATAAGTATTAGCTCCAACAACAGTTGAAAAGGTTTCAATAGGAGGAGGTGTACAGATAGGATCATGTCCACACTTTTTTCAATGCTCTCAGGACTGCCTTTGACCGTGACGATCCTCTCATCTAGCCCCTCAATACTCTCCTCGTGGTTTTGAATGCGCACCGACAAGTCATACTTTTCTTTCATTTCCTTTATGTTACACCCACTCTTCCCGATGATCTTCCCCGCACTGCTGCTAGGAATAATCAGCTTCATTTGCTGTTTCCGCTCCTTCAAGTCCAGGCTGATTTTCTTGTTTTCCGGGGGTTTGTCATTTCGGATCTTCTCGTTGATCTCACAGATAACCTGTCTCACCTGTTCGGTCGTCCCGGATACAAAGGCGATACGCTCACTGGTGGTGGGGTAGTACTTCCCATTTTGTGATACTCGAATATGTGCACCTGTGTCCTTTTTCAGAGCTTTGATAACCTCCCCTCCCTTTCCATAGTGCCGTGGGTGGCACTTTCTTCCATACTCCTAGAATTAACAGTGAACAGATGTCGATGAAGAGGAGGGGACTGAGGGGTTAGTGGAGGAGGAGGCGGCAGCATCCTTTTCTTGAGGCGACGACATACCCTGAGAGAGGGAGAGGGGGTTAGTTATTGTTGGACAACTGGACACATGAAAAGGGTGGTTCTTTGAAAATAAGATAACATTTGGGAGGTAAAATACACTATGTTTTAAGCGATTAAAGAAGTGGCTATATTGATGACTAGCACGACAGTCTGAAAAGAAACATAATGAGTCTGTGTCTGCAGTAGTCGATCAACCTGGGAACATCTGACAGATGAGACGTCGGTGAAGCGAGGGGCAGCGGCTTCTAATCACTGCAAGTGTTCTAGGTCTGATATATTATCTAATATCGGCCCCGTGACGTATCTCGGGGACCATAGTCGCCACCCCTGTCACCACCTGAAGCTGCAGCAGAACCATACGTATCAGAGTAGCTCCTGTTACCACCCCCTCCAGAGTAGGAATCCTTGCTGTAACTGTCGTTATACCTTCCACCACTACCTCCACCGCTGGCTGGTGGGGGATAATCATCCCTCCTGTCAAGGTCTCGTGGGGGAGGGTCCCGGGCACCGCCCCCAGAGTAGGGAGGAGCATCTCGATATCCCGCATCACGAGAACCTCCATAGTCCCTGCCTCCACCTCCACCACTGGCCCTATATCGGTCGTTATAGTAACTATCTCTAGGAGGGGGGCTCCTGGGAGGGGGATCCCGAGCACCACCGTAACCCCTATCCATATCACCGTAACCCCGGTCATCCCGATAGAAGGACTCCCTTGGGGGAGGATCTCTGCTGTAGCCGCTGTCCCGGGGAGGAGGGTAATCTCGGTAACCAGCATCTCGGTCCCGATCCCCATATCCACCCCTACGGTCATCTCTCCTATCATCATATCCTCCTCGCCTATCATCAGGAGGTGGGCCCCTGTAACCATCTCGACCACCATAATCTCTACCATAATCACCCCTCCCATCGCTACGACCACCATAGTCCCGTCCGTAATCTCTGGGTGCATCGCGGGGATCCCTCCCTCCGTAGCCACCTCGTCCGAAATCTCTACCTCCGTCTCGGGATGGTGGGCCTCCTCGAGAATCCTCGTTTGCCCTCTCATTCCAGTCCCTGTAGAAGACATACCACTCCATACGAGCACTCTCATCTTCAGCAACAATCTTGATGATCTCCTTAACACACTGATCTACACTCTCAGCTGCTCCCTCTACCGAGACACACCGCTCCTCGAACCCCCTGGGCATCTCGTCCTTCCGGGTAATGTTAATGACAATATTGTAGTCATCCTTCAGCTCCTTAACTCTAGATCCTCCCTTACCGATGATACGACCAGCTGAGGTATCGGAGACAATCAGTTTACAAGCTTCCTTTCGTTTAGCATTGACGGCGTGAGACTCAGTTTTGGCGTTTGGTGGAGGAGTATCCTTACGGATTTTATCTTGGACAAACAATACACATTCATCGAGGCCCTCCTGAGACCCCTGAATGCTGATGACTCGGTCACTGGTCGTAGGGAATCGTTCATCATTTTTTGAGATCTTCACATCGCATTCGGTTCTCTCAGCCAGATCCTTGATGGTCTCACCACCTTTGCCAATGATAGCACCAGCACAGTAGAAAGGGCACAGCATTTTGATCATGGGTTTGCCGTGACTTCGACGTTTCGGATGATCATTGTCACCGCCGGCATCGGGACCCCTTTTGGACATGGCAACAACAACGACGAGCTAAAGAGAGGGAGGAAACGGATGGTTAGTTTGGTGTGTCACAAGATAGGGTGAGGAGGGTTAGATACTCTGCCGGAGAGGCAATCTGAGAGGGGAAATGAGCACGGATTAGGCGAGTCTCCCAGTTCGACCCCATTGATATATATGACATGCATCGTTTAGTTTGATCAATTGAACGTTCTCGCTTAGCCAAAGTTTTCAAGACTGTGTATTACCCCGGCCCTGCCAAAATTGAGAATAAGGATGTCGGTTAGTGGAGCAAATTTCAGTACAAAAGACCAGGAAAACGGTTACCAAAATTGGACAAGTCCCGGGATCAGGGACTGAGGATCAAAATTGGGACTGCAATTTGGGATTCGATCGTGCTGACAAAGAATCACGTCGTAGCAGATGTTTATGATAGGGACAATAATTTGTTAGGTCACTGTTCGGAGATCAGGCGAGACAAGGCAAAGTTTTAGGAAACGACAGAAGCGAACTGATTAGAACTTTTGGGATAATAAAGATGCTATGTCAGATGTTATCGAACGAAGGATGTTTTGAGTCGTGTTGATCATTTCGGGGAATTCAATCAGAACTTTTTCGGGGAAGATCAAGATATCTGAACAAGGAGAGTCTTGTGTGAAAGGTAAGGAGAGTGGGGCTGGTTGCAATTGCCTCGGTTGTGAAGACAATTTGCAGTCAGATCGGGGGTTTTAAAACGCTACAGGGAAGATGGGTAAAGAACGTGAAATGAAATGTAAGCAACTCAATGCCATGAAAAGAAGTTTTTGAGCTCAATGATAGAAAGAAGGTTTCGTTTAATGCTAAGCGTGAATCGTCGTGAAGGAGTAAAACTCAATGCTGATACGTGAGAATTAAATCAACAGGTTAATAAAAAAGCCAAATAAAGTCTTCACCAGTTTAGTACAGGTTAGAGCTGGCAGTGAAAACAGGGAAAATACTAACACACACCAGCCCTACTAGGCCTAGATACACCATGTATATACTCACACGCACAAGCTGTAGGGAATCGTTCATCATTTTTTGAGATCTTCACATCGCATTCGGTTCTCTCAGCCAGATCCTTGATGGTCTCACCACCCTTGCCGATGATAGCACCAGCACAGTAGAAAGGGCACAGCATTTTGATCATGGGTTTGCCGTGACTTCGACGTTTCGGATGATCATTGTCACCGCCGGCATCGGGACCCCTTTTGGACATGGCAACAACAACGACGAGCTAAAGAGAGGGAGGAAACGGATGGTTAGTTTGGTGTGTCACAAGATAGGGTGAGGAGGGTTAGATACTCTGCCGGAGAGGCAATCTGAGAGGGGAAATGATCACTGATTAGGCGAGTCTCCCAGTTCGACCCCATTGATATATATGACATGCATCGTTTAGTTTGATCAATTGAACGTTCTCGCTTAGCCAAAGTTTTCAAGACTGTGTATTACCCCGGCCCTGCCAAAATTGAGAATAAGGATGTCGGTTAGTGGAGCAAATTTCAGTACAAAAGACCAGGAAAACGGTTACCAAAATTGGACAAGTCCCGGGATCAGGGACTGAGGATCAAAATTGGGACTGCAATTTGGGATTCGATCGTGCTGACAAAGAATCACGTCGTAGCAGATGTTTATGATAGGGACAATAATTTGTTAGGTCACTGTTCGGAGATCAGGCGAGACAAGGCAAAGTTTTAGGAAACGACAGAAGCGAACTGATTAGAACTTTTAGGATAATAAAGATGCTATGTCAGATGTTATCGAACGAAGGATGTTTTGAGTCGTGTTGATCATTTCGGGGAATTCAATCAGAACTTTTTCGGGGAAGATCAAGATATCTGAACAAGGAGAGTCTTGTGTGAAAGGTAAGGAGAGTGGGGCTGGTTGCAATTGCCTCGGTTGTGAAGACAATTTGCAGTCAGATCGGGGGTTTTAAAACGCTACAGGGAAGATGGGTAAAGAACGTGAAATGAAATGTAAGCAACTCAATGCCATGAAAAGAAGTTTTTGAGCTCAATGATAGAAAGAAGGTTTCGTTTAATGCTAAGCGTGAATCGTCGTGAAGGAGTAAAACTCAATGCTGATACGTGAGAATTAAATCAACAGGTTAATAAAAAAGCCAAATAAAGTCTTCACCAGTTTAGTACAGGTTAGAGCTGGCAGTGAAAACAGGGAAAATACTAACACACACCAGCCCTACTAGGCCTAGATACACCATGTATATACTCACACGCACAAGCTACAGTGGAACCCCACACACATCGGGACTTCAAGAGGGGAACCTTTCCCAGCACAATACACGACACATACACGACCAGGTAAAATAGATTCCAATGAACTATAACAGCTACCAGTCAAAGTGTATCTCAGCAGTTGCATTGTTTTGTTGACTAAGATATATAACACTTTCCTGGCACCTGTTAGACCAAAGTGGGCTTCCAGAACTTTGAAATGTATTTTCCGTATAGCGTGTTGCTAAGAGCACGTTGCTATGTGCAATATATTGAGCTAGAAAAGGAAGTGTTCCACTATGGACAGGAAAAAGAGGGTGAAGAATTGTTAACCAATAATATAATAGGGACGTAAAAGGGGCGATAATAATTCTCTCTCTAATAAATGGGATCTAAAGGATAGTACGCACAACAAATGGTATAGAGTATTGCATTGTGCGTACCTTCAAAAATGTAACAAGTGTCTCTTTAGTCACACATCACAATATAAAATTACAAAAAAAATACAAAAATAACCCTCTTCTTTTTGTTTTAGGTCCTCAACCTTTCTATCTATCTCTGGTATGGAGGGGAGGTGCATAACACAGGGAGAGTTTGGGAGGGAGGGTACGTGAAGATCAGGAAGATGGTTATTAGTTAACCGAGGAGGTAGAGGGTGGTGTGACAGGGGTTGTTTTGCATGTTGCGGTATGATGAGGGATATATTATCTACTGCACTCCTCCCTCCCTTACGCCAGGAATGATGGTGGTGTGATGATTAGCGTGTGTGTGATAACCAGACCTAGATCTACCAGAGAACAGGCCTGGAAATGATAGAATATTACATATTCACACACACACACAATCACACACAGTCACACTTTGATCATATCACTGACGCTGACACACAAATGAAGACCACAATCCTCTCAGACTATACTATTGTTACACAGCGCATAGTAGTAGTAGTAGTATACTTGTGAAATTAAAAAGAACTTCTTTTAAAAATAGCTATAGAAACTCACGAAAATATGGCATGTTAGGTATCACACACTAATATATAATAAACGTATACTCACACAATCACACTGTCACACACCTGCACTTGTTCATAAAATATGATATTCAGTATTCACTCACACACACTAACATTACACACACCACACTAAATGTATACTAAATATATGTCTGATAAAAAGTGCGTTAAATGTTAAGTAGTCTGTCAAACAGAGTTTGAAACTGTTGGTCATAAAGATAACATACTCTAATAAAATAGCCTCTCGAAATCTCTCTCACGACACACACTCACACACTGCCCAAAAGGGTGGGCTATCAACATAAAACAAAAAACTCTATAGTAGAACCCAGTCCCTGGATAAAAGCTACAAAACAACGTTAGGATCAAAACTTGCTAAATATATATAATATCGTATTTTACACCAACCACACACCGGAGGCCATGTGCTCAAATACATCTTCGCTACGTTATACTTATTGCTATATTATAAATAAACCATCTCCTGTGCCTCGCTGTCTTCGGCTTCCTTATTACACAAATGGTATTCTTTAATCTCAAGGCGCATACATCGCTTTGAGGGTTGGGGGATGAGTGGAGAGGACGCAGAAAGGGCAGACACGATATAATGTAGTTCTCCCGATATCAAGAATTCAGAGCAACCACGAACACAACACCGTCACCATATCCCGTCACATCTCCACACACTTTTCTTACTCTGTAGGTCTCGTGTCCTTATAAAAATCACGGAGACCCCCACGGGACCCTGAATACACTTCCTCGTCCCCTGAATCTCTCCGTGTGGGTCGTGGAGGACCTCCTCTAGACCCGTGGTCCCCTCTACCACCCCTCTGCTGGTACCCTCCACCCCGCTGCTGGTAGCCACCCCTTCCTCCTCCATAGTACGGACCTTCGTTGTATCCACCTGGAGGACTATAGTAGTTTTGGTATCCATAGCCACCATAACCACCGCCACCACCACCGCTAGCAGGACCAGGTGGGTAACCAGAGTAACCACCGTGAGAGTAACCACCGCCACCGCCACCACCACCACCTCGATGGTACGGCGAAAAGGAAGTGTTCCACTATGGACAGGAAAAAGAGGGTGAAGAATTGTTAACCAATAATATAATAGGGACGTAAAAGGGGCGATAATAATTCTCTCTCTAATAAATGGGATCTAAAGGATAGTACGCACAACAAATGGTATAGAGTATTGCATTGTGCGTACCTTCAAAAATGTAACAAGTGTCTCTTTAGTCACACATCACAATATAAAATTACAAAAAAAATACAAAAATAACCCTCTTCTTTTTGTTTTAGGTCCTCAACCTTTCTATCTATCTCTGGTATGGAGGGGAGGTGCATAACACAGGGAGAGTTTGGGAGGGAGGGTACGTGAAGATCAGGAAGATGGTTATTAGTTAACCGAGGAGGTAGAGGGTGGTGTGACAGGGGTTGTTTTGCATGTTGCGGTATGATGAGGGATATATTATCTACTGCACTCCTCCCTCCCTTACGCCAGGAATGATGGTGGTGTGATGATTAGCGTGTGTGTGATAACCAGACCTAGATCTACCAGAGAACAGGCCTGGAAATGATAGAATATTACATATTCACACACACACACAATCACACACAGTCACACTTTGATCATATCACTGACGCTGACACACAAATGAAGACCACAATCCTCTCAGACTATACTATTGTTACACAGCGCATAGTAGTAGTAGTAGTATACTTGTGAAATTAAAAAGAACTTCTTTTAAAAATAGCTATAGAAACTCACGAAAATATGGCATGTTAGGTATCACACACTAATATATAATAAACGTATACTCACACAATCACACTGTCACACACCTGCACTTGTTCATAAAATATGATATTCAGTATTCACTCACACACACTAACATTACACACACCACACTAAATGTATACTAAATATATGTCTGATAAAAAGTGCGTTAAATGTTAAGTAGTCTGTCAAACAGAGTTTGAAACTGTTGGTCATAAAGATAACATACTCTAATAAAATAGCCTCTCGAAATCTCTCTCACGACACACACTCACACACTGCCCAAAAGGGTGGGCTATCAACATAAAACAAAAAACTCTATAGTAGAACCCAGTCCCTGGATAAAAGCTACAAAACAACGTTAGGATCAAAACTTGCTAAATATATATAATATCGTATTTTACACCAACCACACAGGCCATGTGCTCAAATACATCTTGGCTACGTTATACTTATTGCTATATTCTAAATAAACCATCTCCTGTGCCTCGCTGTCTTCGGCTTCCTTATTACACAAATGGTATTCTTTAATCTCAAGGCGCATACATCGCTTTGAGGGTTGGGGATGAGTGGAGAGGACGCAGAAAGGGCAGACACGATATAATGTAGTTCTCCCGATATCAAGAATTCAGAGCAACCACGAACACAACACCGTCACCATATCCCGTCACATCTCCACACACTTTTCTTACTCTGTAGGTCTCGTGTCCTTATAAAAATCACGGAGACCCCCACGGGACCCTGAATACACTTCCTCGTCCCCTGAATCTCTCCGTGTGGGTCGTGGAGGACCTCCTCTAGACCCGTGGTCCCCTCTACCACCCCTCTGCTGGTACCCTCCACCCCGCTGCTGGTAGCCACCCCTTCCTCCTCCATAGTACGGACCTTCGTTGTATCCACCTGGAGGACTATAGTAGTTTTGGTATCCATAACCACCATAACCACCGCCACCACCACCGCTAGCAGGACCAGGTGGGTAACCAGAGTAACCACCGTGAGAGTAACCACCGCCACCGCCACCACCACCACCTCGATGGTACGGCGGGGGAGGGGGACCGTGGTAAAAGTAGGCACCATACGGGTTTTCAGAGAACTTTCGATACTCCAAACTCCGGCTGAGTCGTCCCTCTGGATTTTCTTGAATTGAGTTGATAATATCACGGGCTGTTTCCCTCACACTTTCGTCGCTCCCCTCAATCGTTACCACTCGTTCATTTAGTGTGGGTATATTTTCGTCCTTGTTCGTTATGTAAACTTTCACCCCAAAGTCTTGTTTAAGTTTGTTGACCTTGTCCCCCTTTCGGCCGATAATCCTCCCAGCGGCCGAGTGAGCCACTATCAACTTGACCTGGTCTTTTCGTTTTGGGTTTACACGCCTATTATCTGGGGGACTTTCGTTTTTGATTTTCTCCTGAACAAATTTGATGACCTCCAACACTTGATCGGGTGTACCGCTAACCAACACAACCCGTTCATCGGTCCTTGGGAAAAGATCCCTATTTCGGGATATCTTCACCCGTGACCCCGATTCGGTTTTTATCCTCTGGATCTCAAGTCCATCCTTCCCAATACACGCGCCCGCACAGTAAACAGGAATCAGGATCTTTACAATGACGTAGTTTTCGCTTTTAGGAGGCGTGTGTGCCATAGGGGGAGGGGTGGGGCTGAAAATAGTGTCGCAGGTTAGTAATGCAAGTAAATGGGGCAAATCTCTGTTTTGGGGTTAGGATTGGCATTGGGACGATTGGGAATAATTTGGGGTACCTAAACTAATAATCAACGGAGTAAAGTAGTCAATAGACGGATTAAAGATGTATTTACATAAAATATATGGCTCAGAACAAAACGCAACACACTCAGGATGATAAGCACAAAACAACAAAAAAGAAACTACGATGACTGTTCTGAAGACATTATAATTTTGTTAACCACTTTCTCAACTTTTAGCACGTCTTCAGGCGTTAGACGCAGTTTAAGAGGCTCAAGAGACACATCCGGCTGCCCTTGGAGTGTCTTGCCATTGGAAGGAAGCTCAGAAGAGTCTTTGGCAGCCAGCGCCAATTTAAGTCCGTCATTGACACTCTTTAAATAATCTCGTTTTTTGGCAAGTTCATCTAGTTTTGACTTCATAAGTTCATTGTCGCTCTTTATCACATAAACCAAACTGAGAAGAGAAGCAATGTCCCCATACGATGATACGTTATTGAGGATTGAGTGTGTATCCCCGTCCCAACTTTTAGTCAACAATGACTTCAAACTCTCCGAATTAGCTACCGTGTTCTTGTATCCCGAATCCTCGTTCTCAGCTTTCACCTCCGGCTCAGACTGATTAGGACTGGCACCAGGAGACGGGCCAGGCTCTTCGTACGAGTGTGAAGGACTAACACCGGGAGATCCCTCGTCTTCATATTTCCCCATCTTCTTCGACGAACTGCTTCCACCCTGTTTGGACGAGGGGAAGTGTCGCTTTTTCGGGTTTGTCAGCTTATTCTTCTCTTTAGTGGGCTTGGCAGTGGGGTCAGGATAGTTGGGAAGGCTTGCATCGCCTGCTATGATGGAAGACATTGTGAGACGCTGTTTCTTGTGCTGATCCTCTGATGGTGGAGTCCCTCCCTCGCTCGGGTAATACCCCTGCTGGCCCTTTGTCATTGACTTACTGCGGTGGTGCTGACCCCGGTTACGGTGGGCAACTGATCGAGACCGGCCCTTGGCGTTATCCCTCAGTTTATCCTTTTTCACCTTCTCCACACCACCTGGCCTGCTCGAATCGGGTTTGGGATCTGCACTATGGGATGATGATCCATTACTGGGGGTAGCTGAACTAGTGCTGGTTGGAATGGATGGCAATGGCCCACCACTGGATCTCTCTGTAGTCAGGTCAGCTGGTGATTGGGTGAACGTCCGGTTGCTCTGTTGACTGATGTGTGACTCACAGTAGCCAAAGTAATCGTTTCGCTCCGGACCCGTCTCCTGCTCGCACAACAACCGAGATCCCTGGGCACAGGTTACATGGAAACTTCTCCTACAGCTGGGATAATGGCAGCTGATACAGGCACCCTTGTTCTTGGCGTTCATCGAATCTCCCCTGTCCTCACATATGTAACATGACTTCTGGAACCGCTCACAGGGGACCTCAGAGATCCTGATTGGTTCCATCGTTGTGTTGTTCCCAAATTTAACTTCTGGAATGTACAGAGCACAGACAATATGGGCCCATCCGCTGTTATCTGTTTTCTTTAATGCTCCCTCTTTACTTGGACACAACTCACATTTCAAGCGAACCTGCCGCTCCTGACTTTCACACCGTTTACAGAACCACGACCCCTCTGGGACACTAATGATACCATAGCATGCCTGATGGACGGCCACATTGCACCCCGCACCATCACAATAAACCAACTTGTTGTCAGGCCAACCTGTCTCATCAAGACAGACGCAACAACCACCAACCATTTGCATTTCTCGGGAAGTCTTACGGGACCATTCTTCCATTCCCTGAAGTCAGGGAGGGGGTTAGATTAGGAGAGTGAGGGAGGGGTAATGGGTATCAAATTTGAGAACTGGGGGAAATTGAGATATGGGTATTTGTATTAGTCAAGCACTCATTAAAAAGAGACATGTGGTTTTGGGGAGTAAAACAAATAACAACTTTCACACTGGTGTCGATTCAACAAGAAAGATAGATTTTGTGTTGTTAGTGGTGGCGGGGGGTTACGATTAAAAACTTAAAAAATAAATTCTTCCACCATGGAAACAGTCCCGGATAAACACAACTCTCCACTCTAGCGTGCTGCTATATACTACTCTGAAGAGCTGAGCCCTGCTGTCAGCGGTGTTATTGGTGTCGTCTAGTACGGTCTGTATCCACCTCCAGCACCACCCCTGGCAGCACCTTTACTGGCACCTCGTCCCGCTTTCTCTGGTCCGCTGAAGTTGTTGTTCTGATATCCACCTCCGTATCCACCGCCCTGAGCTCCACCATATCCCCCAGCAGCGCCTCCACCGCTCTGTGCTCCTCCATACCCTCCACCCTGGGCACCGCCATATCCTCCAGCTTGAGCGCCACCGTAGCCGCCACCTTGGGCGCCCTGGTAGCCTCCACCGCTCTGGTAGCCGCCACCTCCCTGACCACCGCCATAGCCGCCACCCTGGGTTCCATAGATTTACAATGACGTAGTTTTCGCTTTTAGGAGGCGTGTGTGCCATAGGGGGAGGGGTGGGGCTGAAAATAGTGTCGCAGGTTAGTAATGCAAGTAAATGGGGCAAATCTCTGTTTTGGGGTTAGGATTGGCATTGGGACGATTGGGAATAATTTGGGGTACCTAAACTAATAATCAACGGAGTAAAGTAGTCAATAGACGGATTAAAGATGTATTTACATAAAATATATGGCTCAGAACAAAACGCAACACACTCAGGATGATAAGCACAAAAAACCAACAAAAAACAAACTACGATGACTGTTCTGAAGACATTATAATTTTGTTAACCACTTTCTCAACTTTTAGCACGTCTTCAGGCGTTAGACGCAGTTTAAGAGGCTCAAGAGACACATCCGGCTGCCCTTGGAGTGTCTTGCCATTGGAAGGAAGCTCAGAAGAGTCTTTGGCAGCCAGCGCCAATTTAAGTCCGTCATTGACACTCTTTAAATAATCTCGTTTTTTGGCAAGCTCATCTAGTTTTGACTTCATGAGTTCATTGTCGCTCTTTATCACATAAACCAAACTGAGAAGAGACGCAATGTCCCCATACGATGAAACGTTATTGAGGATTGAGTGTGTATCCCCGTCCCAACTTTTAGTCAACAATGACTTCAAACTCTCCGAATTAGCTACCGTGTTCTTGTATCCCGAATCCTCGTTCTCAGCTTTCACCTCCGGCTCAGACTGATTAGGACTGGCACCAGGAGACGGGCCAGGCTCTTCGTACGAGTGTGAAGGACTAACACCGGGAGATCCCTCGTCTTCATATTTCCCCATCTTCTTCGACGAACTGCTTCCACCCTGTTTGGACGAGGGGAAGTGTCGCTTTTTAGGGTTTGTCAGCTTGTTCTTCTCTTTAGTGGGCTTGGCAGTGGGGTCAGGGTAGTTGGGAAGGCTTGCATCGCCTGCTATGATGGAAGACATTGTGAGACGCTGTTTCTTGTGCTGATCCTCTGATGGTGGAGTCCCTCCCTCGCTCGGGTAATACCCCTGCTGGCCCTTTGTCATTGACTTACTGCGGTGGTGCTGACCCCGGTTACGGTGGGCAACTGATCGAGACCGGCCCTTGGCGTTATCCCTCAGTTTATCCTTTTTCACCTTCTCCACACCACCTGGCCTGCTTGAATCGGGTTTGGGATCTGCACTATGGGATGATGATCCATTACTGGGGGTAGCTGAACTAGTGCTGGTTGGAATGGATGGCAATGGCCCACCACTGGATCTCTCTGTAGTCAGGTCAGCTGGTGATTGGGTGAACGTCCGGTTGCTCTGTTGACTGATGTGTGACTCACAGTAGCCAAAGTAATCGTTTCGCTCCGGACCCGTCTCCTGCTCGCACAACAACCGAGATCCCTGGGCACAGGTTACATGGAAACTTCTCCTACAGCTGGGATAATGGCAGCTGATACAGGCACCCTTATTCTTGGCGTTCATCGAATCTCCCCTGTCCTCACATATGTAACATGACTTCTGGAACCGCTCACAGGGGACCTCAGAGATCCTGATAGGCTCCATCGTTGTGTTGTTCCCAAATTTAACTTCTGGGATGTACAGAGCACACACAATATGGGCCCATCCGCTGTTATCTGTTTTCTTCAATGCTCCCTCCATTACTTGGACACAACTCACATTTCAAGCGAACCTGCCGCTCCTGACTTTCACACCGTTTACAGAACCAGGACCCCTCTGGGACACTAATGATCCCATAGCATGCCTGGTGGACGGCCACATTGCACCCCGCACCATCACAATAAACCAACTTGTTGTCGGGCCAACCTGTCTCATCAAGACAGACGCAACAACCACCAACCATTTGCATTTCTCGGGAAGTCTTACGGGACCATTCTTCCATTCCCTGAAGTCAGGGAGGAGGTTAGATAATTAGGAGATTGAGGGGTATCATTTGGGAAATGGGGGAAAACGAGATATGGGTATTTGTATTAGTCAAGCACTCATTAAAAAGAGACATGTGGTTTTGGGGAGTAAAACAAATAACAACTTTCACACAGGTGTCGATTCAACAAGAAAGATATATTTTGTGTTGTTAGTGGTGGCGGGGGGGTTACGATTAAAAACTTAAAAAATAAATTCTTCCACCATGAAACAGTCCCGGATAAACACAACTCTCCACTCTAGCGTGCTGCTAATACTACTCTGAAGAGCTGGGCCCTGCTGTCAGCGGTGTTATTGGTCGTCTAGTACGGTCTGTATCCACCTCCAGCACCACCCCTGGCAGCCCCTTTACTGGCACCTCGTCCCGCTTTCTCTGGTCCGCTGAAGTTGTTGTT
>AVPN01001002.1:0-19002 GCA_000695325.1 Pleurobrachia bachei
AGAAATCAGCAGATTGTGTAGTTAACTAAAAGTGTCCGTCCGTCCGTCCGAAACGCTGCAACGCCTGACAACCGTCGCGATTAATTGACTCGACCGCAAAGTTACCAAACTATGGTTTGCGGTGGCGCGCGCGTTTAAATAAATGCGCGCGCGTTAGTTTCTACCTTTAAACTGCGACGTGGAGCCGCGCCGCGCGGCACATTGAACTTCGTGACGCTAGAAAACGATGAAATGAAAAAGGCGCAGATATTTTCAGAAAAAAAACGCACACAAACAAAAGATATCCCAAACAAATCTCTCACCTGTTGAAATCAATTTGAAAAAGTTGAGTAGAACAACTCTGAAGAATGAGACACTCATTGATAGTGTTGCTTTCCTTCGGTATATTGTACAATTTATTAATCCCTGTAAATATGGCTCCGGAAGTGAACTGGGATGGTAATGAACAGTTGACAGGTAACTTCAGTTGGGGTAATAGTATACCGATTAATTTCGGCGCTGTTGACTTTTGGACAGTTGTTTTGGAATTTTTGTCTGCGTTGGAGTGTTCGGTAAATGCCGAATTCATTCATTATCTGTGGTTAGTATTCGATGAGCCAGTTAATATATTTGCTCACGGGTCGTTCAAAGTGTACAGGCTGCTTAGAAGACGCCAGCAGTTGTACCAGTATATCTTTCGTATCCCTAAACTGGTGAGTGTAATACTGCTAACTGTTTTGTTCGGCTTGCTTTCTTTTTCTACTGTAAATTTGGAGGTTGCCAGTACAGTTCGAGTCACGTTAGGTATTACTGAGCCTATCAGTTTGTGGTTGTCATTTGCGTATATTTACTCGCCTCAATTGGTAATTGTAATGCTACTACTTCGGAGCGGAGATGTTGAGACCAATCCAGGGCCTGCTTCAAATAATATTTTCCTCGACGATGAAGCATTGGGGAGTGACGTTTCAGACGACTACATTCAGGATGTGATGGATATCGATGACATCAACTTCATAAACGACTGCGACGTTGACATGGATCGTTCAATTTATAATCAAGTTGATAATATGTTGTTTTACTCCACGGCAAGTGAGACAGACAGTGACAGTGAGATAGCCTTGAAAAGCAAGGAGATAAACAGAGCCAGACTGAGGAAATTTAGAGAGAAAATTGATTCCCAAGAGAAAAAGAGAGAAAAAGAGAACACTGCAAAGAAAATATACAGAGAGAAGTTAACTGTTGAAGAGAGGCGACAACAAGACTGTACTGCGAAGAAAACATACAGAGAGAAGCTAACGGTCGAAGAGAGGCGAGAAAAAGAGAGAATTGCGAAGAAAACATACAGAGAGAAGCTAACGGTCGAAGAGAGGCGAGAAAAAGAGAGAATTGCAAAGAGAAAGTACAGAGAGAGGAAACGTATTGAAAACGCAGACACTAAGAGAAAACAGACAGAGAGTCACAATTCGTCCAAGCGTGCACGAATCCAGGTAGATGTTACTGATGAAAACTGTGTTAATATTGATAAAGCAGTTACATCTAAAGCCAAGACTGACCAAAACACGGCGAAACGGGGTCGGCGAGTTGGACCTACTGAAATGACTGCGACACCAAGTGCTAAACAGGTTCGAAACTACAACAAAGTTGTGGAAGAATTTTGTTCAGCAATGGCAGAGTATCCTGAGTATGTGTGTACTTTTTGTCGGAAACTTCACTATCGACAAGGGGTTACTAAGCACCCAGATAGTGCTGGGACTGGCTGGTATTGTTCTCGATGTAAGATTTATCAAACTAAACGTAAGTTTTCACCGGTGGATGAGGGAAAGATGATGCTAGATCCTGGAAAATTACCACCATCTCTTGAGCCAAACCCGACTGAGGTGAGGATGGTATCACGGCGGATACCATTTATGAAGGTTCGGACTTTGCCTGCGGGTGGCCAGCGTGGCATCATCGGCGCTGTTATAAACGTCCCAATAAGTGTTCAGGAAAATTGTCTTACACTGCCACGTGCCAACAAGGACCTAGGTATTATGAATGTGCGCATTAAGCGTAATGTACTACACCGTTCCGTCATACTGCAGGATTCAGTTGATCCTGTGAAGGTGTTTAGGTTACTACAATATTTCCAAGAGCACAATTTACTGTACAAGGATACTGTTTTATCAAACACGTGGGTATCTGAAAATTATCATGATAATCAGGATCTGTTTCATGCATCTATGGCTGACAACCCTGTTGTCATTGTCCGTTCCATTCTGGAAGGGTTGGTTTGTTCCATTGGTGCCGAAGGTACGTATGATGCACTTCCCTACGAGTCATGTATCCAGGATGAAGACCCTATCCAATCCATGACTGCTGCTGTATTTGAAAAAACCCCTATTGTAGACTTTGCTCCCGGGCAGAAGGAGATACCGTTACCCTTACTTGGCGATGAGGAAATGGAACCGTTGGCATTTCCACAGCATTTTCCACTTGGAAAGGGTCATTTTTATGATGCTGACAGAGTTAGTGAAATTAAGTCAAAGGTTTTGCCGAAATTAACTATTAAGGATTACTGTGAGTATAGGTTGAATCACCAGGATAGAAGGTTTGCACAGGATCCGGAGTACGTGTTTACTATTCAGGCATTGGTCGAGAGGTTTAGCATTTTGTCCAGCATTACTACATACCTACGTAAATCGGCTAAGGTAGGACAAACAGGTACGGTGCTGACCGCGGGAATGTTACATTCCACGGACGACCTTCTCAGAAACCAGATTCACGCGCTGAAGTTTATGAAGAATATCAAGGGTTCCCCAGCGTACTGGCAGCGTGTTAAATCGGATGCACTAGCAATGGCAAACCAATTAGGGACTTTTACTTGGTTCCTGACGTTCAGTTTTAATGATTTAGTTTATTCGATCCCCGCAATTCTAAAACTACAGGGAGTACAGGTCACGGAGGACTTATTGAACAATATGTCCTGGTTTGAAAAACATAACACATTGAAAACTGATCCTGTCATTGCGGTGAGAACTTTCGACAGATATGTTCATAAAATTTTGTCTATACTGCTTCACAGAGGACAGCTATTGGGTGCCGTGGAAGCATATTTTGGGAGAGTTGAGTTTGGAGACCGTGGAAGTCCTCATTTCCATATGATGTTGAAATGTTCTGATGCGCCTCAGTTAGGAAGAGACACCCTAGATAAAGTCATATCTTATATTGATACATACGTGACAACTGAGCTTCCATCTGCCGAGAGTAATCCCAAAGATCATGAATTGGTCAAGTTACAAACACACAGGCATACTAAAACGTGTACCAAGTATTCTGATGGAAACTCCGAGACGTGTCGATTTCATTTCCCGAGGCCTGTGTCTACAACAACGTACATCATTGGTCACTCTACTGGAGAACAACTTAGTGATGAGAATGTAAAAACAGCTGATAGGAACAAGGGGAGAAAGCAGAGCGTAGTTTATAAGCGGGAGGAGGGTGCAGAATATGTAAACCCATATAATGTACCGTTACTCAAGGCCACTAGATCTAACATGGACATCCAATTCGTTACATCTTCCTTTGACATGGTCAGTTACATAGTGAATTACGCAACTAAAACTGAAAAAGCCGTGTGTAAAAAAATGACAGACATTTTACGTGAGATAGACAATCCCTCCAACCGTGACACCAAAGAGAAACTGAAAAAGTTGGGAAATGCATTTATCAACACCAGATCGGTTAGCCAGCAAGAATCTGTGTATAGGGCCCTACCGTTCACCATGTCGTATTGCCATCCGGCGGTTGTTTTCATTCCATCCAATCCGCCATCTGAGAGGCACGGTATGTTGAAACCTAAAGCACAGCTTGAGGAACTCGATAGCGAATCAACAGATGTGTTCACCAAAGGACTCATTGATCGATATCCTCAGAGGCCGGACTCTTTAGCTAGTATGTGCTATCGGGAGTTCGCTATGCATTATAAGGTCTTCTACCAAGAAACAAATCCGAAAAATGAAGACAGAATAATTAAACTAATGGATGATAGGCTTGGGCGAATGATAAGGAGGGAATCTCCTGTGGTAATACGCACACATCTTCCACCACGTAATTCTGATCCCGAAGGCTACTTTTATTCTAAAATATGCCAGTATGTTCCATGGAGAACAGATAGTGAGATTTTAGGTAACCATAATACTTTGGAGGAGTCATTTCTGGCAAAGTTTGACATAATCAGATCAAACATGGGTAAGTGCGAGGTTATTGACTCTGATACCCTCGACAAGCTGTTGGAAGAGGTAAGACAATCCGTGAAGGAAATGTTGGAGCTTGAAAATAGCTCTGGGACACACCGTGAAGATCTTGATATGCGTTTTATGATGTTGCATCCACATGAGCACATGAAAGAACCTGATGACAATTCTAACTTCAAAATTACATATGTGGAACCCGAACTCACTGTTGAGGACTTTAACAGCAAGGTTTCACTACTAAATACTAGACAGAGAGAGGTTTACGAGTTAGTCAAGAATCACGTTACTAAATTTTCATCGGGGGTCAAAATTGATCAACTCTTGCATTTTGTGTCGGGGGCCGGTGGTGTGGGGAAGACTTTTTTGATTAGTGTCCTTCGATGTGTAATTAACATGACTCTTGGTGGGTCGGCCCTAAAACCACGGGTTGCGGTTACTGCGACTACCGGTACTGCAGCAGCGTTGATTGATGGTACAACTGCCCACCAGTTTCTTCAACTGGACACTCAACGTGGGGGGTATATATGTAACCAGAAGCCTCTGTCATCTAAGAAGTGTCAGATCATGATTGATGGTATCTTTAACAACTTACAGTACCTCATCATCGATGAAGTGTCTATGTTGGGAAACACTGTTTTGAACCATATCCATGTCCGACTAAACCAGCTGAAAGGGCTGAGTGGTGAACATGATTACTTTGGTGGTATCAAAATTTTGTTCTTTGGGGATTTTTATCAAATCCCTCCAGTTCAACAATCGAAGATCTTTGATCCACGTGGGCCTGCAAAACTTTCGGTCAATCTCTGGAAGGAGTTAGTAACATTTTCTGAATTAACTGATATAGTAAGATCTAAGGGGGACAGTCGATTTACCGAGCTTTGCCATCGACTTCGCACTGGAAGCCATACCGACGATGATATTAACCTCCTCAAAACACGTGTAATTGATAATTTGCCGCACGTTTCCGAATTAATGAGTGAATTGGTCCTGTATACAACGAACAAAGAATGTGCTGCACATAACACCAGCTGCATCGAATATCTTGGGACAGAAACAGAATGCTACCAAGTGTCTGCGTGCGACAAGTTTACAAATGATTCTTTTAATCCTACTGGGTGCCAAAAAAAGAGAGATGCATCTTCGCATGCTCCTGATAATGTTAACAAAACAGCGGGGCTTCCAAAATCTGTCACAGTAGGGGTAGGCGCACGTGTTATGATTAGAGTTAACCTCGATGTTGCTGAAAAATTGTGTAACGGTGTGTGTGGAACAGTTAAGCACATTTCCATTAAAAACAACGACGGCACATGTGCAAATAAGATAACCGCCAAACAAGTTAAAGTTGTTCATATTCTGTTTGACAATAGTAAGGTGGGTCAACTATCTAAGCACAGATGCTCGGATAAGTGCCCTTCTAAGTGTCCGCTCCAAGGAACTGTGCCAGTGAAACGGTTTCACTGAAACCTGTGGAAAAACAGTTTCAAAGCGGTGTTCACAGTGGTAGGACCGCATACGTTACCCGATTTCAATTACCTTTTGTGTTGTGTTGGGCAACCACAGTCCACAAATGTCAAGGGATGACCTTGGAAAGGGCATACGTTGACCTCTCCGGCCGATTTTGGAGAGCTGGGATGGCTTACACAGCTATCTCGAGGTTGACATCTCTATCAGGCTTATTTTTAACTGGGTTTGATATTAAGAACATCAAAGTTGATCCTGCCATTACTGCCGAGTATACACGGCTTAGGTCTTTGACATCAAACACACAGTTACCTGTCACATCCCTACCTGTACCAACTAGAGCTGTTTGCCACAATGTGCGACCCATAACCGCTGTGATTGTTGACTTTATGCCATGCCCACAATCCGTGGAGCTCAGCCGATATTTAACTGACATTGGCTTCAATGTGAAATCTATCATTTCTGGTGGACAGAGCGGGGCCAGCTGTGGGTACATTGCTGCACGAGTGGTAGCCAAGATGGTTGCCCTTGGCACGTGTTTTGAAGAACAAGCTGAATATGATGACTGTGTGTACCGAGGCCATAGCTCTAGCTCTATTGTATCCGTTGGTAATCGTGAGTTACAAAAACTGCCCGAAGCATCTCCGGTGTTCCTTTATGCAGGTGAATGCCTGGAACTAATATGTGTTTATCTGAGAGAGCATCATGGTATTGTGACTCAACAGCACCATCTCAATTCTACACATTCTGTAGAGGATGCACTTAGCTATTCGACATTCAAGATCAAAGCTGTTAACCACGTCACAAGTGATAATGAGTTACACTATTACATCGTGAATAGTGCTGATGGCGCTGGTTTCCATTGGTTTGCTGTTGCCTTGAAAGGACTAAGGAGTGACGTGTGAAAAGTAACTGGATACGATACGAGCTGCCATGTCATGAAATCCTGATTGTGCTCGATATCTACCGAACATGATATTTATCTGGGTGTGTTCTAACCTATTGACTCGTTGGGTTAGTTGGTTCGATACATTTAGATTAATATTGTGATTGGTAGATATTGATGTGCTGGAGTCGGGTCACAGTTGCATTAAATTGCTGGAGCTGTGGGCAAATGTTTTTTAGTAATTTTAGCTGCAAGTCCACGTCAAGAAATTTTAGAAACCATCTATTTGTCTGAGATTTAATTTTTATATTTTTATATGTATTATCAATTCCTATGATCTTAACAATCTTCGATTGTGTCGAGTGAGGGCACCCATTGATGTTCAAAATTTCCTTGAATAAATCAAATTTAATGATATAAACAGCTTGCAAAGTATGCTACTACTAGTATACTGTTAAAAAATGTATAATTAGTAGATAAATTTCGAAATACAATTAAAAATGCATTATGCTAAACTTAGAAATGAACTAAATTATTAATATGAAAAATTTTCACATAAGTCGTTTACATCAATGGGTGTAAACTGCAACTCAGAATCCCAATGACTGAGCACAATCAAAATTAATACATTCATTCACATGTTCATTCATACACATTTCATAAAACAGATCCATAAAACAATTTAAGATACATATAATAATATATAAGTAATATCACGATAGTTCAATGTTCACAGGATTAGAGGCTTCCCACAATTTCATGATGTGTACTTGCAATTGCTAAAATAACTAAAGGACATTTGTATCAAAATCCTGATTGTGCTCGATATCTACCGAACATGATATTTATCTGGGTGTGTTCTAACCTATTGACTCGTTGGGTTAGTTGGTTCGATACATTTAGATTAATATTGTGATTGGTAGATATTGATGTGCTGGAGTCGGGTCACAGTTGCATTAAATTGCTGGAGCTGTGTTGTCAGTTAATGATTTTAGCCTCAATTACCACTCAGTGTGTATTTGAAGTTGCTAAATTTATTAAAGGGCATGTGTCAAAATCCTGATTGTGCTCGATGTCTACCGAACATGATATTAATCTGGGTGTGTTCTAACCTTTTAACTCGTTGCGTTAGTTGGTTCGATACATTTATATTAATATTGTGATTGGTAGATATTGATGTGCTGGAGTCGGGTCACAGTTGCATTAAATTGCTGGAGCTGTGCTGGGACCTACAAAAGTCAAGGGAGATACAGAGAATTCTACACCATTGACCAACATACCTCAACTGTAAATTGGAATCAATCGTTTATTTGACGCCCATTTCTAATTAATTTTGTTGGTGTGTGTGCTATGTAAATAATAATGTGTAGTGTTTAACTTTATTTTCATGTAATTTCATGCTCCTTCTCATAATATCGATTTTTATTATAATATTGCCACTTTTTAAAAACACATTAACTCACACTTTATTATTAGGATGTTACGCAATATGATGGAGATCGCTTTTGACATCGACGGGAAACGGGGTAGGAGGAATGGTGGCGGGAGAGGACGGCCTGGACAAGGTGGGGTCGTGGGACGAGGTGGGACCGTGGGACGAGGTGGGGGGCCTGCTCTCCCTCCCAGCGACAAACCCCTAATTTGCTGGGATAAAAGTTGCCTGGGCAACCACGAAAGGAGGCATTGGTAAGTGAAACTGCGGTGACATTATAAGTAGAAAACGTGTCATTAATCCCCCTCCATCCCCTTCCAGTACACAGATTATATTTTGTGCCCATTTTGAGTGCCTATAACAATTCCCTTCATTTCAGCCCAAAACGTCGACGTAGCAGCAGGGGAGCTACAACCTCCCGGTCCCGGACCAGAGAGAGATCACGATCACGATCTACAAGGTCAAGGGAGAGGTCCCGTGAACTTTGGAAGCGAGAGAGATCGAGGGAGAGGCGGAAACAGAGATCGAGGGAAAGGAGGGAGGAAAAATCTAGGGAGAAAAGAGAAAAAAGGTGAGCCCCCCCCATTTAATTCGGATAACTAGTGGTTTTTACCGGACATGTTACTGATGATAAAGATCCATCGAAAAATGATACTATAGTCATACCCTGATGATCAGGGGAAGGGTTTCCCCGGTATATCGAGTTGCCCGGCATATCAGAGTCAAAATTCTTCCATTTTCTCGATTGGGGGAGGTTTATCCCGGTTTGTTGCTGTTCCGGTATATCGGGGCGCAGTTAATCGGGGTCCGACCGTATTTATGATTTGACGGTCAATTTGCTTGACAAACCATTCCTTTCCCACAGGAAAACGAAGAGTAAATCTGCGAAGAAGTAGAACGGGAAAGAGGATAGAGAGAGAAAGACTGAGAGACAGCTAGAGAGAAAGAGAAAGAATAAACGGTTTTTTGCCCTGCCCTTCAATTTGTTCAGTATCCGTTTATTGGTTAATTTGAAAACCGCATCTTTAATTGACTTCAAATATTATTACAACGTCCACATATATACCGTTTTGCTCCAGGTTCCGGAAAATATTGCCACTGACGCAATTTCAAATGGTATTGTTTGTAGGGCGCGAAAACCCGTTTATGGTGCGAAGACACAACGCAGGATGCGACCTTGCCATCAAACAACCGCGCGCGCGCCCGAGATTCAAACATGTGTTGCGCTGACAACACATCTCGGTGGCTGTGTGCGCTACAAACATGCCACATTTTAGACAGTTGATACTTTTAGCTGATTTAAATGTCAGGGCGATTAAGGCAGGGAAACGTAAGCATTATGGACACATAATGCAAATAATTCTTGTTATATGTATGTAAGTGTAAGAGCGGGAAGGGTCGTATATTTAAAAAAATCTATATTGACTCTGTTATAAATGCTGATATTGATATTGATATTGATAAGAGGGAGAATGAGAGTATTACGGTGTGTGGGTAATTTATTATAATTTATTCTTTCCCTTTTCGTTCGCGGAAACGTTTTTGAGTTTTGGTGGCTGAATTCTATTTCTTTCTAAATTGGAATGGACTACAGACTAATTGCGTACATGCAATAGGGCGCCTCTAGCTTAGAGTCTAAGCGTGGCAGAAAGCAAATGCGTTTCCAAAAGGCGTCAAAGCTACGATCGCTCGTCGCCTTTCGGGCCCGGGAGTCGGGGCTAATCACACGTGGGACAGGATCCATACATTATCACCTCACCCAATTTCAAACCCGTACTTGTCTCCCGTTGTAGCCATGTCGTTTGCCAAGGAAGACGTGGACCGGATGGTGGATCTCCTACAGAGTTATAAGGAGAATCTAACCTACTCCAGTGATGTCAAGTTACAGGACTCTTTGAAACGGGTCATTGAAATGTGTCAGAGTGATTTGTTCGGGGCACTGCTTGGTGAGTTGGATGCAGAGCCCTAGTTACTGCATGAGGGTTTTTTCCAATATGCTTTCTGACGGTCCCTGGTTCAATTCCTGGTCAAACTCAGTATTTTCAGTTTTCTTCCCTGTAACTATTGCTCTGATCTCATGAACAATTATTTCCCTTGTGAAATGATTTGTTTTTCACCCCAGACATTCACGAGTACCAGAAGGATCTGTTAATTCATCAGCCATCATTTGGGACATTGAACTCTACTAACAGCACAAACAATAACAACAACAGTGCCTATAACAACAACAATAACAACAGTTATCTCAACTATCAGTCCTCACCTGCTGAACAAAATTACGGGTAAATTTAGTGTTAAAATTTTGAACCGATAGTATTATCATTTTTAATTTTTAGTCCTCAGTTAATGTGGTAATTTTAGTTAATTAAACTTTTCAACAGGGCAGAGTTTCTACAAAACAGACCACCACCCCCAATAGAGGAAATGATATCGGAAACGATTCTATTGGAAAAAGGGGAAACTGGTTAGTTATTGTGTTAGTTTCATTCTGTGACCAATCGTCGCTTGATGTGCGTTTTGATATCTGAGACCCCAGTGTTAGAGTCCCAAACCCCAAACAGTTAGTTGCCCCAACTTCAAAAAATCCTAACACTTCGTCCACTCCAGGACTTGGATTCAGTATAAGTGGTGGGTATGATACACCCCACATTCCTGGTGACCCGAGAATTTACATTACGAAGATCATTCCAAACAGCGTTAGCGACGTGGATGGTCGACTAAGGTGAGATGATGCCCATATTTGGTATGATGGGTGAGCTGATGCCCATATTTGGTATGATGGGTTAGCTGATGCCCATATTTGGTATAATGGGTGAGGATTGAAGAATTTGTGTGTGTGTGGGTTTTACATATAGGGGTAAATGAGTGGTATGTGACCGCATAATCAAGGCTATACTACTTATAATGCGTTTATTGAACCTACAAATCCCAGGGTTAACGATTGTCTGGTAAAAGTAATGGATAAGGATTTGTCAAATGTGTCCCACGAGGAAGCAGTAGACACGCTGAAGAAATCTCCACAACGGGTATGTACTTTACCGGGACCCGATTTACCGGGAAAATAAATTTTCCCTGATATATATGAAATTAACGGTATTTTACCCAGGTATATCATGCGCCCAGATTTAGTGGGAAAATCATTTCCCGATCATCCCGGTGAATCGGGGTCTGAATATCACTTCAACTACCTAACACTCAACTACTATTCAGGTGTTGCTAACAATAGAGCGCCAGAAACCCGCTGAGTTACCCGTCCCTCGAGTTGTGGAGGTGATACTGAACAAGGGAGACAAGGGACTGGGTATTTCTATTGCCGGGGGAAAGGGAAACAGGCACATACCTGATAATGACGGTAGGTCTCTAGAGTGTTGACTATCTCTTTCCGGTAGCCTATTAATGGAAAGAAGAATTTGTGAAACAGGGTTTTGATAGACTTTAGTAGAAAATTTAGTCTTGAGGTTTCCAGGATAAAACCCTGAACGAACGGAAAGATCAACCGTGAAATAGTTTTTCATACATCGGAGTAAAATCGGGGTATTGATGTATTCTAACCCACCCCCATTTCCAGGTATTTACATAACAAAGATCATCCCTGATGGGGCAGCTGATAAAGATGGGACTCTCCAGGTTCTAGATAGAATATTATCTGTAAGTAGTGAAATATACAATCAGTATCATGGTAACCATGGTAACACAGGTGGTAACCATGGTAACAGAGGTGGTAACCACGGTAACACAGACCTGGTAACCATGGTAACACAGACCTGGTAACCATGGTAACACCCACATTTCTACAGGTGAATGGTATAGCAATTGAGAGCGTTACACACGATGAAGCTGTTGCTGCCTTGAAATCCGCCGGAGACAATGTCACCTTGGTGATTGCACAAAACATGCCCGAGGTATAATTAATTTAGTAATTAGTAAGTTGTAGGTAAACACTAAACTAGGACTCTCTCAAAGGAAAAACGTTACCTAGCTCCAGAACAAACCCAACTCGACAGACTATATGACTGATGCCATCAGTTCCCCCATTTCATTAACATTGAGAAAGGGGATAGCTTAGCGCCATAGTTACCCATACCCATGTGGTTTGCTCAGCGTGTGGCTAAGTGACCAAAAAAAAAAACTAAACTAGGAACCGACCGAATCAGGAAATACTGGTCCCTGATTCACTGAAAACCAGTCACGTGACCTAAATAACGAGTTCTGATTGGTTGTTTATTTGCTTCGGTCGGTTCTTGCATTAAACATAAATGATCCCCAAAAACCCTAGTCCCCGAAACTTCCGGAAAATCAAGATTGAGTCTGTAAATGATTTTAAATCAGGAGCCAGGAAAACTTTCAATCCTAAATCCTAATTATCAATATCATCCAATTAACATAATATTACAAACTGATATCTCTTTATCAGGTCAGTTCGGGTGATATACCCCCACCCATGGTACATCCCTCACGAGAACCACGACTTGTTACACTTGATAAAGGACCGGAGGTAAGGTGGTCATTATTAATCATTACAGACTACTGAGTACTGACTATAGAAATCAATTAACTGTGTGTCCTAGATGGCCACATTTGGAAATGTTTTCACAAATAATTACTCCTTATTACTACTAATCATTACTAATCACTGCTAATTACAACTAATTACTCCTAATCCCTCTCTCTCTCTCTCTCTCCAGGGTCTTGGTTTCAACATTGTTGGGGGAGAGTGTAGTGATGGTATATTCGTCTCATATGTCCTGCCCAACGGTGTAGCAGACGTCTCAGGGAGCCTCCGACCTGGTGATCAAATATTACAGGTTAGCGATGATGATTGATCAAATATTACAGATTAGATCTTGGTTACGAGATGAGGGGTAATTTCGTTAACAAGGGGCAAGGGTAGATCATGATTGACCAGACGTTGTAGTTGGAGGGGCCACTTTTAATCAATGGACATTAAAAAGGATTATTAATTAACGATACTAATATCAGGTGAATGGTGAAGACATGTCCAATGCGACTCATGAAGTTGCTGCCAGCAAACTGAAATTCTCAGATAAAACTGTCAGGATTCTTGTCAAATACAACCCAGAAGGTTTGTTACCATGGTTACCATGGTTACCATTGGTTACCATCGGTTACCATTGGTTACTATTGTTTGTTTGTCTGATTGTTTGTTCTCTCCTGAACATTGGTCTATCCCCTTGTTAGTTGGTTTGTTCGTAATACCGATTCCTAAAATACGCTTTTCACAAACCCCGCCCCTTCTAAAACCACGTGGTTTAGGGGGGCAGCTGTGTAAGAACTGCTAGAGTGCAAGAGTAGTAAGATACACATAGCCCCCATAGGACTATATTCTCTGTCTTCTTCTTTTGACACATCTCTCAGTTGCCTGTAACAGAGTGCATGATTGTCATAATATGATCATATTTATCATTGATTAGTACTGCAATAGTTTAATTTTTCTAGGTTCTAAGTTCTAGGTTCTATGTTCTAGGTTCTAAAGGTTACTTTAGTGTATAGTTTTTCCCCGGCTACCATTGTAGCTAATTACATTTGAATAGAGGCTGTGCAGCTTAAAACTATCCCTCCCTCTCTCTTTCTCACTCTCCTCTCTCAATCTCCCTCACCTCTATATCTCTCTCCCTCTCCTTGTTCTTCTAGGATGTCAATTGCTTATGCAATTTATTTCGCATCTCATTCACATTCTACGTTAGTCCCGCTTTTCCCTGTTGCGGCGTCATTATGCACCTGGGTGTCAAAATAGAGAGAGGGAGAGAGAGAGAGATGGTTCGTTTCTCTCCGCGTATTATGCTGTATATCCTGTCGTTTTACCCACTTTGACATGTTTTCCCAGGTTGTACCCTTTCTTGCTCTAGGTCTTGCAGCTTAGAACATAACAAACCCTTAAATTCCCTTCCTTCCCCCCGGTTTCTCTCTTCCCTTTTTCGACGAATGCTATCTCTATCTCTACAGAACAACTCTCCCCTCTCAAATTTCACGGCGATTGCAAGCTTTCGTCGCGTGTTCTACTTCTTGTGTTTGTGTCTCATCAGCAGCTACCCAATTCCCAACGTGTTTCTATCTTTTTATTTAAGAAACTAGAATTTTTAATTTACTCAATTATTCTAGACTATTCCACTCACGTATTTATCTACACTATTCACTAATTGTATCACCATAGATTCACTAAATAGTATTCTAGCTATTATACTAGACCCACTGTGATATAATGAGTGTTCGATGAAGAAAAAGAGCAGGTTAAATCTTTGGAGGTGGTTGTCAAACCAAAGTTTAGACAGAGCCGCTAGTAACAAAGGTGTGTTTCTTAATTAACATGCATTAATGAATTAACGAATTAATTAGTTAATTAATTAAGATATTTTTTATCTCTCTTTCTTTTTCCATTTCTATCCCTCTCTCCCTCTGTTTGTTATGAAAACTGGGACTTGAGAGTAGACATTAGTGTAATACCCCTGTCGATATGAAATGTATTTGTCTGTCGGTTTGTTTTGAACAATGATACTGTCATTTTTATTTCATTTTCGTTAGTCAAGTAAACAAATCCTTGTCATGAGATTGGAATGTGTGTTTGTTTGTTTGTGATTACTGCGTCTGGAGATTGGAGTGTTTAAAATGTGATCTTTCTTTCAGATTTCTCTCGGTTTGAAAAACAACTTGGAACCCTTCAAAACAATTCGGTGTCATCTCCTGCCAGCGTAGGATCAGGTAATTAGTTAATTAGTGCTCAATTAGTCTAGTTTAGTTAGTTTTAATCAGTTCAATTAGTGTAATTTAGTTAGTTTTAATCAGTTCAATTAGTCTAGTTTAGTTAGTTTTAATCAGTTCAATTAGTGTTGATTGGTTTTTACTTCATTACTAACACTTAATTCCATTTTAGCCGATGCGTCAGGTATGAATTCACGTTTTTTGTTCTTTATGATTACTGTTACAGTATTTTTAGATCTAACTCATGCATAACAGTTACAGAGAACTGCTTAGTAGAGCACTGTTTCATGACACTCAAGTTCCGAAAAGAAAAGAAGAAAAGAAGTGCATTATTGCATACATATGAAATATTCGCACTACAACTTTTTGTGAGCTTCTTTGTCGTCCGAAAGTAGGAGAAAACCCTGGATAGAGAGAGAGTGGATGAGGAGAAAGAGAGAAGAGAGAAGGAGGGGGGGGGGTGAGAAAAGAGAGAAGAAAGGATGGAATGCCGTATTTTTATTCCGGGTTTTTATGCCAAAGTATTGAAAAGTATGTAATCAATGGTAATAGAAAGCCATCCCCAGACCCCAAAATACGATAGTGAGAAAAAGATAGAGATGGAGAGATAGAGAGGTAGAGAAAAAGAGAGGGAGATAGAGAGAGAGAGAGAGAGATAGAAACAGAGAAAGAGAGGTACAGAGAAATGAAAAGAGTAAGAGAGAGAGAGAGAGGTAGATAAAAAGAGTAAGCTCACTTCTTGTTGAACAACAAGCATGTTACATACACACACACAGTTCTATTATGTTAAACCACACAGTTCTATAATGTTAAAACACATTAAGTAGGAAAACAATCTTTACACATAGAGTGTTGTTCAGTGTTTTGTCTAAACACACTCCTTACATGGCTTACATAATAACACTATGTTTCTCTTTCTCACACACTCTCTCTTTCTCTCTTTCTCTCTTTCTCTCTCTCTCTCTCTCTCTCTCTCTCTCTTTCTCTCTTTCTCTCTTTCTCTCTTTCTTTGAAATCCGCCGGAGACAATGTCACCTTGGTGATTGCACAAAACATGCCTGAGGTAATTCATTTAATAGTTTAGTAATTAGAGGTCATTAGTTTAGTAATTAGAGGCAATTAACACGTTACAACCAACTATTTCTCTCTGCTACTGCGGTAGTTGACCCTGTAAATGTTGTTTTAAATTAGGAGCCAGGATTTGTTTCTTGCTCAGATCTCATTATTTTGAAAGGTGTCAGCAAAGTTTAACTCAACTATCTGATCTCTGTTTCAGGTCAGTACGGGTGATATACCCCCACCCATGGTACATCCCTCACGAGAACCACGACTTGTTACACTTGATAAAGGACCGGAGGTAGTTATAAAGAGGGTCATTACAGACTATGTACTAATTATAAGAAGTAATTGCTAATTATTATTTCTTACTGTCAAGATGGTCAGTGACCATTTTGACAGTATAAGTAAGAAATAATAATTTCCAAATGTGACCATTGGTCACATTTGGAAATTTTACGGCAGTTAGTTACTGCGGGATTATTGCTAATTACATACTGCTAATTACTACCAATTACTCCTTACTACTCCCAATTACTCCTAATTACAACTATGTAGTAACTAATCACTATTAATCATAAATCAGTAACAATAAGCAATTACTAATCACTACTAATTACAACTAATCCCTCCAGGGTCTTGGTTTCAACATAGTTGGGGGAGAGTGTAGTGATGGTATATTCGTTTCTTATGTCCTTCCCAATGGTGTTGCTGATGTGTCAGGGAGCCTCCGACCTGGTGATCAAATATTACAGGTTAGCGATGATGATTGATCAAATATTACAGATTAGATCTTGGTTACGAGATGAGGGGTAATTTCGTTAACAAGGGGCAAGGGTAGATCATGATTGACCAGACGTTGTAGTTGGAGGGGCCACTTTTAATCAATGGACATTAAAAAGGATTATTAATTAACGATGCTAATCAGGTGAATGGTGAAGACATGTCCAATGCAACTCATGAAGTTGCTGCCAGCAAACTGAAATTCTCGGATAAAACTGTCAGGATTCTTGTGAAGTACAACCCAGAAGGTTTGTTACCGTGGTTACCATTGGTAACTCACTTGGTTACCATTGGTTACCATCGGTTATCATCGGTTACCATTGTTTTTGTTTGTTTGTTTGTTTGTTTGCTTGTTTGCTTGTTTGTTTGTTTGTTTGTTTGTTTGTTTGTTTATTTGTTTTTTTTGTTTGTTTTTTTTGTTTGTTTGTAAGGTCCTCAATACCTATCCCTACCCTTGTTAGAGTTGGTTTGTTTGTAAGATACCGATTCCTAAAATACGCTTTGCTTTTCACAAACCCCGCCGCCCCTTCTAAAACCACGTGGTTTAGGGGGGCAGCTGTGTGTGCTAGTGTGCAAGAGTAGTAAGATACACATAGCCCCCATAGGACATTGTTCTCTGTCTTCTTCTTTTGAAACATCTCTCAGTTGCCTGTAACATAGTGTATGATTGTCATAATATGGTCATATCCCTATCATTGATTAGTACTGCAATAGTTTAATTTTTCTAGGTTCTAATTTCTAGGTTCTATGTTCTAGGTTCTAGGTTCTAAAGGTTACTTTAGTGTATAGTTTTTTCCCGGCTACCATTGTAGCTAATTACATTTGAATAGAGGCTGTGCAGCTTAAAACTATCCCTCCCTCTCTCTTTCTCACTCTCCTCTCTCAATCTCCCTCACCTTGTTCTTCTAGGATGTCAATTGCTTATGCAATTTATTTCGCATATCATTCACATTCCACATTAGTCCCGCTTTTTCCTGTTGCGGCGTCATTATGCACCTGGGTGTCAAAAGAGAGAGAGGGAGAGAGAGAGATGGTTCGTTTCTCTCCGCGTATCATGCTGTATATCCTGTCGTTTTACCCACTTTGACATGTTTTCCCAGGTTGTACCCTTTCTTGCTCTAGGTCTTGCAGCTTAGAACATAACAAACCCTTAAATTCCCTTCCTTCCCCCCGGTTTCTCTCTTCCCTTTTTCGACGAATGCTATCTCTATCTCTATAGAACAACGTCTCCCCTCTCAAATTTCACGGCGAATGCAAGCTTTCGTCGCGTGTTCTACTTCTTGTGTTTGTGTCACATCAGCTAAACAATTCCCATCATGTTTCAATCCTTTTACATGTAATCATAGGAAGCTAGAATTTAAGTTATACTCATTCTAGAGTATTCTAGACTATTCCCCAATAGAATTTTAGCTATTGTTATAGATTCATTGATTGTGCCCACTAATAGCATTCTAGCTATTATACTAGACCCACTGTGATATAATGAGTGTTCGATGAAGAAAAAGAGCAGGTTAAATCTTTGGAGGTGGCTGTCAAACCAGAGTTTAGACAGAGCCGCTAGTAATAAAGGTATGTGGCTTAGTTAAGATATTCTCTAGACTCTCACTATATACTTTCTTCTTTTTTCTCCTTTTCTATCCCCCTCTTATCCTCCCCTTACTACGGTTTGTTGTGAAAGCTGGGAGTAGTGTGATACCCTGTGATACCCCTGACCCCTGTCGACAAAAGTGTATTTGTCTGTCGGTTTGTGTTGAACAATGACACTCTTTGTCATTTTGATTTCATTTTCGTTAGCCAAGAAAACAAAAAGAGATTGGAATGTTTAAAATGTGATCTTTCAGATTTCTCTCGGTTTGAAAAACAACTTGGAACCCTTCAAAATAATTCAGTTTCATCTCCTGCCAGCGTTGGATCAGGTCAGTAGCTCAATTAGGTCAATTAGAATACTTAGTAACTAGTTATTAAGTAGGTCAATTAGAGTTGGTTAGTTAGTTGGTTAGTTCAGTGTAATTTAGTTAGTTTTAACTAATTCATCAAATATCAATAATTGGAGTTGATTGGTTATTTACTTCAATTACTAACAGTTTCTCCTTTTTAGCCGATGCGTCAGGTATGAATTATTCACGTTACTTCTTGTTTTAATAATAATTGTTACAGTTTTACCATGATCTAACTCATGCATAACAGAGCTGCTTCGAGCACTCTTTCATAACTCACAAGTTCAGAAAAGAAAAGAAGAAAAGAAGTGCATTAATATTGCATGTATGAAATATTCGCACTCCAACTTTTTGTGAGCTTCTTTGCTGTCCGAAAATAGGAGAAAACCCGAGATAGAGAGAAAGAGAGAGAAAGAGAGAGGGAGAAGAGAAAAGAGAGAAGAGGGTTCCCTGTTTTTTGGAATGCCGCATTTTTATTTCGGGTTTTTCTTATGCCAGTATTCAAAAGTATGGGGGGGG
>AVPN01001003.1:3356-19433 GCA_000695325.1 Pleurobrachia bachei
GGGGGGGGTTGTCAATTATCTTTAACATGTAACAAGATGGAGTAAGCTACAATTTGTAAAACAGAATCACAAACCTGTCGGATAGCTGCTAGAGCTGCTCTTCCCTTGGCCTCTTTCTTTGTCCCCCCGGCCCTACTAGAGGGGAACTCTCCCCAGGCTGTCTTGGCAGCCATCTGGTGGACCCCAGGTGTCTGACACTCAGTGTACATTGGACTCGCCTTCCCTATGTGCTGGTGAAGCTCTCCTACTGCTGACACTGCGTGTTTACCTGAGATATGTCAGGGAAATGTTAGAGAAATGCCAGGAAAATGTTGGGGAAATGCCAAGACAATGTCAGGAAAATTTGAGGGAAAATAAACAGACTTCAACTGCCAGTTTAATAGTAAACTCTTTACAGTTCATACTAACCGTTGATAATTTTGAGAACCCAGTTTACTCCCATGTTGTTGATATTGTTGTTGGAACTGGCACCAGGTTTCCTCATTACTTCACACGATCCCATCAAACCTGCAGAAATGAAATGTTACCAAGGGTAAGGGATAGACGGTAAGAAAGATGGATGCAAAGCTCTTTTCTGATGATGTTGCCAAGGATCATGACCTGCAGGAATTTGAATGAGAAGGGGGTTAAATGTAGGGCGATGGGGAGGTGTACTACCCCTATCGCCCTACAATATGCTCTCTCACCCTCTCCTGATTCAACTTTTCTCCATCCCTCTGTTTCACTCTCCCAAATCACACACACATTTCAACCCCATTATCATGTGGTGTGGCAGACTTACTTGAAATAACATATCCCATCTCCATTACGTCTCATTCCAGGGTGATATACAGTCCGTACAGAAGCGATGGTGATAACGAGAGTTCTGGAATGTTCTGGTAGGGTTCGCACTGCACCCGGCCCCTGACACGGGCTTTCACTTGGAAAATACATGGTGGATTTTGCACGAAAATACGATGGGTTTTGTATTCGTATTTTCGTGCAAAATTTGAAGATTCGAAATTTTGAAGAGGTCGAAATATAACAGAGGAGAAGGAGAATGTGATTGGAGGAAATAAAGAGGATCAAAGAGAGATGTGGAAAGTTCGTAAGCACAACAGAAATGTTACTAGATATCGCACCGGTGTCAGGGACCAGGGCTGGTGTGATAATGCCGAGCTATCACCATCGCTGCAGGGGACGGGTCAAAATTTGGGATGAAATTTTGGGTTCAGGCCGATATTATTTACTAGGTGATTGGTTTAGTCCTGTCTAGCGGAGCAGACCCGATCAAATCAGGGTCTGGTCCCGCCAGAAAGGTATATTTAGAGTTCGTTCTGAATGTGATGATCTAAAATCTAAATACTGGGAGACCCATTAGACCAAATTTTGAAATTTTGAAAGAAATTTTAAAATGTTCAATAAAACGCCGGATACCTTTTTTGTCGGACTTCACAGATAACTCGAGAGGGTTGACATTGCCAGTTTCATCCTTGCCCAGCCCCTTGCCCATTTCCCATCCCATTTTCTTCATTAAAGCCATCCCTGGGCTCTCAGTGATGGGCGCCAAATTGAAGAACATGTCCTGGATAGGAGTGTTTGGGTTGGAAATATAGTTAAGAGATAATCACATTACCAAATAAGGTCAATCAAATTCAACAAGTACCTTCTTAGCATAAGATAAGGGACAATCTATGTCCTGTTTCTGAAGCGGTTCTCTCAGCACGCTCCCTGTAAACTTGCCTCCTGGGCTCTTACTCGCAAACTGCCACTTATTCATCTGAGAGAGTATTAGAGGAATATTAGAGGAATGGGTATCTGGTAATTGATAATGCATGTTATAAATCATAATATAATGTAACATCATAATATAATGTAACATCATATGTACCATAATCTGTGCTTCGTGGAGTATTTTCTTAGCTTCAGCATCATTTGGATTCTTGACAAGTAACTTGTTCGCATCAATCCTCATTTGCATTATCTCAGAGAGGGTCGGCTGAATGGGAATGAGTGTAAGTGGAAGGGGGCACCTTCTGCAGCAACAAGCAGGGCACAAACTTTAAATTGAGAGATTTTGGTGTTTGTCATTGGATGGCGCGCTCCTGCATTGCTGCAACATGACATCTCATCGTGAAAAGTGTACCGCGCCCTCCGTCACACACACACCCAAACACGGATTATGCGACACTTTTCAGTAACATACACTGCTGCGTACACACCGCCTTCACGATACCATTAATGAGAGATGGACTCACCAGCTTTTTAATCTTTTCCTCTTCTTTCTCCTCCCCTTCCTCGCCCTCTGGCTTTTCCTCTGGAGCCCCCTCTATAGCGAGAATTGCAGATGCAACTTTCTCAGATTCTTCTGTCTTGTGCTCAGCTCCACATGAGACAGGGAATAGCTGTTGTGCTAACTGCTTAGGTAGCCGCATCTTGTCAAGCTGGGGGAAATGGGGCGGTTAATCGATCATGATAACAATAGTAATAACACAGCCAGACTAAAAAACTCTGACAGTGAACTGATATCTACCTTGAGTTGCTCTCTAAAACAATTCAACAGCTACATTCTAAAACATACCACTGGCATTGAAGGCATAGCAGGAGTAGCATCAGGGTACAGTGTTATTAGAGCTTTAGACATCTCAGGTCCCTCAATTGCTAACAGTCTGGTACCACCCTCTAGTGCCAGCCTCTCATCTCCTGACGAAGAACTACGTCTCCTTCTCCGTCTCTCAAGAGGGGCCGCGTCAGGCAGATCAGGGCCATTCTGAATAGATTTACATTTCTTAACATACTCCTCCTTTCCCATCGAGTGATCCATCATGTAGTTTACTTTGCTGCTGTAGTGACTCCTGAAGTATCCCCCACTGTCCCTCCTGCTCCGTCTCCGCCTGCTACTACGACTTCTACTTCGGTGTCGTCTCGAGGATTTCCTATCGTCCCGTCTACTGCGGGATCTATCTCTTGATCTATCTCTAGATCTCTTTCGATCTCTTGATCTGTCATGTGAACGGGAACGCCGGGATCTCTCTCGGTCCCGTGATCGCTTCCGTTCTGATTTCCGTTTTCTAGATTTCCTCCTCTCATCTTCACTACTGCTTGAATCACTGCTCTCACTCTTCTTTCTCTTACTCTTCTTATCATCTTTCCTGCTATCTTTCTTCTTCTTCATTGTCTTTAAAGTTGTTCTCAAGCTCTTCAATGTTTTCGCTTTATCTTTCAGACCCTCTAGCTGCTTGTTCTGTTCCTCGACCGTAGTAGCTGCTTCTTTAGTTTTCCTTCTCTTGTAGATTAGTTTAGCTAACTCCATTGTAGTGAGGGCCTTGTCGATGGATTTCCCCTTCCTTCCCTCCTCCTCCGCCACATGCTCTCGATACAACCTGAGAAATGGGATGTGATGAGGAATGAGAGATACAACCTGAGAAATGGGGAGGTGAGATGGGAATATAGGATAGGAAGGTACATATACTAGCGATAATATAAGACATTCATAGTATAGTGATGAAGAGAGAAGGAAGAGAGATAGATAAAAAGTAAAGACCCAACAGATATCACTCACTTCAGATCCTCAGCAGATATCAGATTTGTTTCAATGTAGTCTCCGTTGTCCTCGAATATAACCTCAGAACTAGCATCAGAAGAAGACCCCGAAGAAGACGAGGAAGATTCTGGTTCTTCCTTCACTTCAACCATCTCTTGCTTGATTTCTATCTTTCCATCTTCTTTTTCTTTTTCCCCGACCTCATCCATCTCTATCATTTCTTGTTTGATGGCAGGGGTTGAGTCATCATCCTTCCCCATACTATACATGAAGAGGGTGATTTAGTAGTTGATCCAGAGATTAGCACAATTATCTAGCAATTAGTAATTAGAACACTAATTGATAATGGAGAAAGTTTAATTTGGGAAAGTTAAAAAGTAACAAATATAACATAATAAAAAGAATGGGTGTGTAAATAACAAATTTTGGAATATATATGCTCCTCTGTAGTAATTTTAAAACTCGATGAACGCGGCGACTCTCTCGATAACTTTTCTGTACTCAGACTCCAGTTCCAGGAAGGATCTGTCTAGGAACTCGTGTTGCTGTTCGGGGGTCTTGGTGGCATCCAGTGCTTTGAGTTCCTGGAATTGATCGAAATGTTACATACTATAACATGATTAAAACACTGGATGGATTCACACTTGATATTACAATCTCTATCTAAAGCAGGCAACAAATGAGTGTGACTATCAAGTATCTACAGCAGACAGCAAATACCTCTTCAGTAAGCCGCTCCCGTTGCCGGGCCATTGCTTTCTTCTCCTTTTGAAAAGCTCTATTTAGACGTTTCTTAACATCCAGTCTGTAAGCTTTGTACTCCACAGCGATAGCGGGGTCTGTTGCCCTTAGCCGCAATATCTCGTACATCTTACGGCTTTGTATTGCTGTTATCTTGTACTTTGTTCGGGCCTCCTCAGCCATCACCTGTAATTTAAGGGACAGTGGATGTGATAATTGGGCGGGTTATTCAGGACTATAGCGATGGTGAAGATTGAATTTATTTTTACTGTCCGTTATACCTAGATCTGTAGTTACCTGAGTGAATCCCAGTTTGAGTTTATCCGGTGCAAATGATGTGAGTTTGGAGCACTTGACTGTATCAACAAAGTTCCGTAACCGAGTGAAGTTCTCTGAGGGATCTTCAACTGTTATATCATAAATACCAGGGTCAGCTGACACGTGGTTATACATGGTTGAGAGGATTCTGGCGCCGTGCCCAGATCCCTGGTAGGGAGGCAGGACTAGCACCTGGCTGATCCGCTGTCTAGTTCGGCAGGGGTAGTTGTAGAAGGAGTAGGCAGTTAGGAATCCCATACTGCGGTACCTGGGACAGGAGGGAGAGATGGGTAGAGGGGCAAAATCAAAGAGCTTTTAGACTTTCTTCTAAACACAATTGAGGGAGATATTATTAAGGGAGGCGAATTAAGTGAGATTATTATTACGTTGTCTCTCCTCCAGTGGTCACTCGCTCATAAAGGGTATAGAGATTCCAACAGGGATCCTCATCGTCTATATAGCTTGCTGCGTCTATGTACCACAGTATAAACACCTGGTGAAGGATTTATTCAGAAAGTTGTGAGGTAAAAACGTACTATTGTGGTTTGTGATTATCGAATACATGAACAGGACACGATACGTCAGCTAGGCTATAAACTCAAGCCACATTTTGCTGACATGTTGACATTCATGGGTATTACCTGTAGTCGATTATGGAATTCTCTAAACTTTTCATCCTCAAACGTGGAATAGTACACATCAAACGTCTTGCCTTTCTAAGGGGAGTTAGAGAGATCAGATAGATAGATAGAGACATCAGTGAGTAGAAGAAATCTCTGAAAATGAAGAGACGCACTTAAAGGGGTGGGTTGGTTGCCTTGTTGACAACATACCTTATTGTAGCTCTCAACTAGAGTCCCGGGTGGATGGAACTTCTTGTTTTTCTCCAGAGCACCCATAAATTCCACATAGTCAGTAGTGAATCCTCCTGGAGTTATATCAGATAAAAGTTGCAGAATGTTATCTGCCTCACAGCTTCCATCTCCAATCTGTAACATTGAGTCTTGGTACAAGATGTTACAATTTACTTGTTTGTTCTAACCCTCCTTAACATTTGCTTCGAGGGCGGGACACGCGAAACACAGTCTAGCTAGGCAAACAATTTACAGAGGTCTAGGAGACTCTAGGAGATCTCCCGTACATATAAAAAACGGGGAAGAACAAGAGGGGGTGAATAGGTGTTCAATATCTTGGTCATGCAATACCTCTGAGCAAGAGCTATTACCTTTTCTGTGTAATCGATTTTAACGTATTGTGTGAGGGTTCCAGATGCGAAGAGTACATCCACTTTGAGTCCCTTGTACCCAAATATAACCTCCTTCTCACCAAACACCTGATCATGGGGGAAAACAACCAATCAGAACTCGTTATTTAGGTCACGTGACTGGTTATCAGCCAATCAGGGGTCAGTAAATCCTGATTGCATGTTATGTTCTCACCCGGGACACAAGGTCATATTGTTTGGTAACATGCTGTTAGTAACATTGCTACTCTTCAGATATATCGATAACACGGTGTTCCCAAACTAAGTTACCTGGTGGGTGAAAGCGGGTTTAAAGAACCCCTCACTAGACTCCACGTCTTCTTTTGAGTCACACATCTTGAACACAACAGCACTTTCGGCCGGGCAGACGAACTTGACCGCTCGGTCCGGTCCCGGTAACAGATCAATCATCCTGCTATACTAATATATTATGAGGGATTTACATTAGGAGTGAGAGAGGGTAGCGGTAACATATCAATCATCCTGCTAATATTAGGTAGAGAGATTTATTTACATTAGGCGTCTTGAGAGAGGGATGATTGGGGGGGCAATAAAATCACATGTTTAAGTGGTTAAGCTCTCAAACTTAGAAAAAATAATTTACATCACATCATCATAAGCTACTGAACCCTGTAGATATATATCATTGCCAAAACATAGACAAAGATCTTGGGCCTCAAAATTTATATCAGTGACAATTTCACGTCACTTATAAACACTCTATACCCCCGAAAAACACAATCACGCACATAAACAAACAACAAAATTACACAATTATGGTATTTTATACCAAAAAACGGGGGAACTACCCGTCCCCGTATCACCCAGAGGGCAGAGTGATTCATACTCCTTACCCCAGCACCCTCCGCAGTCCCCATACCGTGCCCTTACTTAAACACCGTCCCCTACCTTGCCCAACATTCCTCCCCCTACCTTGTCCCAATATCATGGAAGATATCATCTGAATCCCCTACAAACTCCAAGAAACTGACACTGTCAATGAAATGGGACAACTCAGCCCCCACAATACCATGCCGCTTTGGATTACTACCACAGTTCATTAACCCATGTTTGGTGAGTTGCTCTTCGAAGTACTTTCTAAACAGACAAAAGACACCCTTGAAGACGGTCTGTATCTCGTGGGGCTGGAGGATCCCAACCAGGGCCTCATGCAACTTGATGGTCTGCCGGGTGAGCGTTGTTATGGGAACCGAGGGAGTTGGAGGTCGGGGCTGCCAGGAGTCTAACTGAGATTTATACACATCCCCCATGATGCCTATCAGCTTGCTAAAGATCTGGTTAATATGGTCCTGGATGTCGGTCTCGAGGGTGTTAACCTGGTCCAGTAGGAGGTGCTGACTCTTGGGAAGGTGGTTGGAGAATATACCACGTACCCATGGCAACAACTCTAGGACAACAGAAAGCGACTGGGAGGCAATACCGAGATGTTTAGCTGTGATTGTTTTTAGTCCAATGTTCCGTATAGCCCCGGCCATAAGGATTAGCTGACACGTTCCCTCGTTAAAATGTTTTAAACTCTCCACCGTTTTGGTGAGGATATCCTTGGACATTACAGGGATATCCACCACACACTGACAGTACTCTATCACCATTTTGATCACCAGCAACAGGGTACTGGTGACGATAAAACCCCGTCCCTTGATCTGCAGGAATGTCCTGGGAGCGTGGTCAGCCCGAGTTGTTGGTTGCCTAGTTACCACCTCTCTAGGTGATGCGCCCTCCATAATCCCATCCACCATTCTCTGGAAATCAGCCGGCACATCAGCTGCTACCCATCTCTCGTTCTCAAGTAGCAACTTCATGTTGGTTAGTCGCTCAGAGTGGAATTGTCTGACTAGCACCCTGCTTTGCCCCACCATAGATGCTCGGAGGAGGTTGCTCTGTTTCCCGGTGAGTGTCTCACAGGACACGGCAAAGGATTCAACTAACCGTGACAGCCTGAAGTGTACACTTTGGTCCATTCTCTCGTAGGTGCGCTGCTGCCGCAAAGTTATTATCTTGATACACTGTGATTGGGCCAGTTCGCATGACGTCATAAGGACGTCATTGCTCTCTGAGATAAGTTTACTGCAGTCAGCATCAGACACAAGAGAGGGAATATCAGGGTCCTTCTGAGCTTGGAGGGTGACCCGGGCATGATCAGAAAACAAACTCATTAACTCCTCACTGAGTGGCTTGTTATTAGCTGCAGTTATAACACACTTGATCAGTTTATCTGTATTTGCCATCTTGGTGAGCAGTGTCACGACCCCTTCAAACACTTTCTCGACCAAATCAGCTGCCTGGACAGGAACCAGTGTCCTGATCTGGTCGTCCAGCTTCAAATCACTCTCAAAGTGAACTTCCGAGAGTTGCTCCGCTATTATCTGTTTTATCTTGGCCTTCATCATCGTATTAGCCTCTGTCTTATAGTTCTGCAGAAAGTTCACATTCTTCCTCCGCAGCAACCCAAATAGGACACAGATGATCCTGTCAGTGTCATCCTCTTGCTCCGAGAGGGTCTTCTCCGAGAGGGTTAGTGTTGAGAGGGTAAACTTAACAAAATCATCTTGGATCATGTTATAGATCATCCTCTCCATTTCACATAGTTGCACATCCAGGTGCCGGAAACTCTTTATCCCCGCCAGTTCGTCGTGTAATACCTCCTGGGTTGTGGCTATGAGGTCCAGGGCACCCACAAAGTCGCTCTGGCTAAGGAGGAGTTGAATGGTGGGTTGGGCTTGTCTGACAGTGGACATTAGTTCCACTTTCTCATAGAACTGTTTGTAGTTGGATCTGAGTCTGTGTAGTTGTAAGATCTGAAGGGCATTCCTGTTCACTGAGTTGTCAATGTTACCCAGCTGCTCCCTGGCTGACTGAATCTCTCTCCTGATCTGGTAGGCATCCTCGTTCAACCGATCCTGACTGTGGATCGTCTCAAAGAACCGATGTGATTTGTTGTTAACTTGCTCTCCGAGTTTCATCTCCACCCTATCTAGCAGGTGCGACAACTTCTCCTGGAGCAGCTTGGTGGACCTCTGGGGTAGTCCAGCATTCCCCACAAAGGTCTTACCTTTACCTGTACCAACCTGGCCTGACAGACTCTCAAACTGAGACTCTGGGAGGACATACTCAAATGTCTGAGGGTTAGAGAGCTTGAAATTGGGATCCAGGAATACGGGATCAATATCAATATGCTCCCCAGACTTTTGTCGAGCACGCACAATCGACGCCAGTTCTTTTTCCTTAGATCGGGCTGTTTTGTAGGGCATTTTGAGGTACTGCAGGTACGGGATGAACTTATCCTGGGGAACATCAGGGGGCAGACTCTTGCTGGTAGTGACGGTCAGAGGCACGAAATAGGAACCAAAGTTGCGGGTAAAGAGGTCATTATCATAACCCCGGGACCTACGGTAGGGGTCATTCAGGATGGAAGTCATGTTGGAGTGTGCCCTATTCCGGTGGAGCTCAACCTCCGGGGATATGGGGCGGGGGGTCAGAGCGGCAGTGCTGCTGTCCGTTATGGATCCATCCAGGGAGGAGTGAGGTCTACCATTTCTATAAAGGGGTGTTAGAGGAACACTGGAGAGACTGTCACCCGATGTCACCCGGTCTCGAAACTTTAGGTTCTCCTCCGAGCCTCCAAACTCTCTCTCCCTTGGTTTATCCAGACTGCTCCGACAAGGTCTTCTCCGAGAGAGTGAGGGTTGAGAGGGTAAACTTCACAAAGTCATCTTGGATCATATTATAGATCATCCTCTCCATTTCACATAGCTGCACATCCAGGTGCCGGAAACTCTTGATCCCCGCCAGTTCATCGTGTAATACCTCCTGGGTTGTGGCTATGAGGTCCAGGGCCCCCACAAAGTCGCTCTGACTAAGGAGGAGTTGGATGGTGGGTTGGGCCTGTCTGACGGTGGACATTAGTTCCACTTTCTCATAGAACTGTTTGTAGTTGGATCTGAGTCTGTGTAGTTGTAAGATCTGAAGGGCATTCCTGTTCACTGAGTTATCTATGTTACCCAGCTGCTCCCTGGCTGATTGGATCTCTCTCCTGATCTGGTAGGCATCCTCATTCAACCTATCCTGACTGTGAATCGTCTCAAAAAACCGATGTGATTTGTTGTTAACTTGTTCCCCCAGTTTCATCTCCACCCGGTCCAGCAGGTGAGACAACTTCTCCTGGAGCAGTTTGGTGGACCTCTGGGGTAGTCCAGCATTCCCCACAAAGGTCTTACCTTTACCTGTACCAACCTGGCCTGACAGACTCTCAAACTGAGACTCTGGGAGGACATACTCAAATGTCTGAGGGTTAGAGAGCTTGAAATTGGGATCCAGGAATACGGGATCAATATCAATATGCTCCCCAGACTTTTGTCGAGCACGCACAATCGACGCCAGTTCTTTTTCCTTAGATCGGGCTGTTTTGTAGGGCATTTTGAGGTACTGCAGGTACGGTATGAACTTATCCTGGGGAACATCCGGGGGCAGACTCTTGCTGGCAGTTACGGTCAGAGGCACGAAATAGGATCCAAAGTTTCGGGTGAACAGGTCGTTATCATAACCCCGGGACCTACGGTAGGGGTCATTCAGGATGGAAGTCATGTTGGAGTGTGCCCTATTCCGGTGGAGCTCAACCTCCGGGGATATGGGTCTGGGGGTCAGAGCGGCAGTGCTGCTGTCCGTTATGGATCCATCCAGGGAGGAGTGAGGTCTACCATTTCTATAAAGGGGTGTTAGAGGAACACTGGAGAGACTGTCACCCGATGTCACCCGGTCTCGAAACTTTAGGTTCTCCTCTGAGCCTCCAAACTCTCTCTCCCTTGGTTTATCCAGACCACCACATATTGAGGGGGTGGCTGATGATGTTTGATTGATAGAACTGGCATCAGACCCAAAGGGATTGAGGGAACTGTCTCTCAGGTTGGGGGAGCTGTCTCTCAAAGAGCTAGAAGAGCCGAATGGGTTTAGAGAGCTACTAGACCCGAACGGGTTAAGTCCACTGGAAGATCGGACATGTCCCTTGCGAGCCCCGCCCCTCGGTGAGGAGGGGGTGGAGGAGGAGGTTGTCGAGCCAAAGGGATTCCTACCACCGCCGCCTTCACTCTCTGAATCGTCGAATGGGTTCGTTCCAGATCGTTTTAACACGCTTGAAGAATGGTTCATACAACTGTCACCATGTCACAGCCGCTGCAGTGCTTTTAACATCACGCCCTAGATTGGAGAAAGTGAGAGTGGGTCAGAGAGGCGGAGAGACAGGAAAACTCGAGAAGTTCATGGAATTAATTGAGGCTTGTTAAAAATAAAATTTGACAGTGTATAGAGAGAATGGGGGTATACAGAATATAACACACACTATAGCATAACTTACTACATTATATAGGTACTGAACTGCACATACTAACAAGTCATGATGGTACGTCAATGATTAATGTACGTGACTCATGATCATGTGACATAAGTCACGTACATGACCCCTCTTAATCTGGGAGGTACAACCAATACTGCAAGAACCTGCTCTAGATGTACACTGCTATATATGATCCAGATATGTAAAATATAGTCATAATGGGCATAAGAAGAATGTATTATAATACATTCTTCAACATTTGTCAAAACTATACATAGATCTCTTGTGCAATGGGTGTCAAAAATAAAATATAATAAAGCAGTACGGGGGAAGGTACACGACCCTCCTTCAATCTTGGTTACGAATTAACCCATCTAAAGAGTCGCCGGGCAACCTTTGCGCGCACAGGCAAGAGGTTACTTCGTATCCAACCTACAGTCCTCCCAGAATAGTGAGAAAGAGGGTCGATTAACATTAGATAGGGGAGGTCTGGGCTAGGAAACTCTAACTACAGAATTAAAAACCATTCAAATATATTATCTGATAGTGTTCCTATGTGATTCTCTCTCTCCCTCTCTCTGATCTTGTTCCCGCCAAGATCCTAATTTCTCCATTATATATCAGGGGTTACTATTCTATGGGGTGGTGGGCCTACTGACACACTGTCTTTGTAGGAGGGGTGGGTGGTCCATGTTAAGACCCCCTAAACCCGGAACCGACCAAACCAGGAAATACTCGTCCCTGATTGGCTGATAACCAGTCACGTGAGTTCTGATTGGTTGTTTACTTGTGTCGGTCGGTTCCAGCTCTAAACCCCGCCCTATTCCTCCTCCCATTCCTCTTCCTCCTCTTCAGTCTCCGGTCCCTCACTCTCACCATCACTCTGATCTGTGTGGTGGTGGGGTGTTGTCCGGAGGGTGTGTTCTGTCTCTGACGGGCAGCTGTGGGTCCTCTCTAGTGTCAGCTCCTTCGATAGAAGTAGGAAGCGACCCTCTTTAAACCGGTTCTTCTCCGCCACACAGAACTCGTACCTGCCGGGGAGGAGTTGGTTTTAGTAATACTGTAATTTCGACTAACTAAACTGTCAAGAGGGTCGAGATTATGTTTAAAAACAAGTCACCATGACACTATCCAATCCGATGGGGGGAGCTCAGAGATGAGCTCTTCGTGCCAGCTGGACCCCGTCTGTACTATGTTTGTACTATGTTTGTGATACGTATATGTCTACATGTTGTCTGTGTCATGGTCCAGTCCCATTGCCGCGGGCCCTACTGGCTGATGGTCCAAAGATTGCGGTCAAATCACAACTAGTCTCTCGTAAGATAAGAGACATCTCCTGAGCATGACATTAAACTGCTTACTCGGTGGGGTCGGCGTTACACCTGTACCCCAGTTTAGTAGTGCACTGGGCCGAAGTACGTGGCTCAACACCGACCTCACACCAAACCGTCCTTTGCCATAAAGACCATCAGGCAAAGGATGGAAGAAAACAGAAGATGGCACAGTTACCCCCTGACCTCCCAGCCTTGGGTCAGAAAAAGGGATATCCAAGCTGGTGGCATACACCCTCCTGCTCCGACAAGGTCTTCTCCGAGAGAGTGAGGGTTGAGAGGGTAAACTTCACAAAGTCATCTTGGATCATATTATAGATCATCCTCTCCATTTCACATAGCTGCACATCCAGGTGCCGGAAACTCTTGATCCCCGCCAGTTCATCGTGTAATACCTCCTGGGTTGTGGCTATGAGGTCCAGGGCCCCCACAAAGTCGCTCTGACTAAGGAGGAGTTGGATGGTGGGTTGGGCCTGTCTGACGGTGGACATTAGTTCCACTTTCTCATAGAACTGTTTGTAGTTGGATCTGAGTCTGTGTAGTTGTAAGATCTGAAGGGCATTCCTGTTCACTGAGTTATCTATGTTACCCAGCTGCTCCCTGGCTGATTGGATCTCTCTCCTGATCTGGTAGGCATCCTCGTTCAACCGATCCTGACTGTGGATCGTCTCAAAGAACCGATGTGATTTGTTGTTAACTTGTTCCCCCAGTTTCATCTCCACCCGGTCCAGCAGGTGAGACAACTTCTCCTGGAGCAGTTTGGTGGACCTCTGGGGTAGTCCAGCATTCCCCACAAAGGTCTTACCTTTACCTGTACCAACCTGGCCTGACAGACTCTCAAACTGAGACTCTGGGAGGACATACTCAAATGTCTGAGGGTTAGAGAGCTTGAAATTGGGATCCAGGAATACGGGATCAATATCAATATGCTCCCCAGACTTTTGTCGAGCACGCACAATCGACGCCAGTTCTTTTTCCTTAGATCGGGCTGTTTTGTAGGGCATTTTGAGGTACTGCAGGTACGGTATGAACTTATCCTGGGGAACATCCGGGGGCAGACTCTTGCTGGCAGTTACGGTCAGAGGCACGAAATAGGATCCAAAGTTTCGGGTGAACAGGTCGTTATCATAACCCCGGGACCTACGGTAGGGGTCATTCAGGATGGAAGTCATGTTGGAGTGTGCCCTATTCCGGTGGAGCTCAACCTCCGGGGATATGGGTCTGGGGGTCAGAGCGGCAGTGCTGCTGTCCGTTATGGATCCATCCAGGGAGGAGTGAGGTCTACCATTTCTATAAAGGGGTGTTAGAGGAACACTGGAGAGACTGTCACCCGATGTCACCCGGTCTCGAAACTTTAGGTTCTCCTCCGAGCCTCCAAACTCTCTCTCCCTTGGTTTATCCAGACGACCACATATTGAGGGGATGGCTGATGATGTTTGGTTGATAGAACTGGCATCAGACCCAAAGGGATTGAGGGAACTGTCTCTTAGGTTGGGGGAGCTGTCTCTCAAAGAGCTAGAAGAGCCGAATGGGTTAAGGGAGCTACTAGACCCGAATGGGTTGAGTCCACTGGAAGATCGGACATGTCCCTTGCGAGCCCCGCCCCTCGGTGAGGAGGGGGTGGAGGAGGAGGTTGTCGAGCCAAAGGGATTCCTACCACCACCGTCTTCACTTTCTGAATCGTCAAATGGGTTCGTTCCAGATCGTTTTAACACGCTTGAAGAATGGTTCATACAACTTTCACCATGTCACAGCCGCTGCAGTGCTTAACATCAAGCCCTAGATTGGAGAAAGTGACAGTGTGTCAGAGAGGGGGAGAGATAGGAAAACTCGAGAAGTTCATGGAATTAATTGAGGCTTGTTAAAAATAAAATTTGACAGTGTATAGAGAGAATGGGGGTATACAGAATATAACACACACTATAGCATAACTTACTACATTATATTATACTGAACTGCACATCTAGTAACACATGATGGTCCATGGTACGTGACTCATGATCATGTCACCACCAATCCTGCAAGAACCTGCTCTAGATGTATGCTGTAGATGTATACTGCTAGATATGATCCAGATATGTAAAACATAGTCATAATGGGCTGATAATACATTCTTTAACATTTGTCAAAACTATACATAGATCTATTATTGTGCAATATGGGTGTCAAAAATAAAATATAATAAAGCAGTACGGGAAGGTACCCGACCCTCCTCTGTCAGGCCAATGCTCTGAAAGACCCTTTTTTCAATCCTCCCAGAACATTGAGAAAGAGGGTCGGGTCTGGGCTAGAAAACTCTAACTACAGAATCAAAAACCATTCAAATATATATTATCTGGTAGTGTTCCTATATGATTCTCTCTCTCCCTCTCTCTGATCTTGTTCCCGCCAAGATCCTAATTTCTCCATTATATATCAGGGGTTACTATTCTATGGGGTGGTGGGCCTACTGACACACTGTCTTTGTAGGAGGGGTGGGTGGTCCACGTTAAGACCCCCTAAACCCGGAACCGACCGAACCGGGAAATACTGGTCCCTGATTGGCTGATAACCAGTCACGTGAGTTTTGATTGGTTGTTTACTTGTGTCGGTCGGTTCCTGCTCTAAATCCCGCCCTATTCCTCCTCCCATTCCTCTTCCTCCTCTTCAGTCTCCGGTCCCTCACTCTCACCATCACTCTGATCTGTGTGGTGGTGGGGTGTTGTCCGGAGGGTGTGTTCTGTCTCTGACGGGCAGCTGTGGGTCCTCTCTAGTGTCAGCTCCTTCGATAGAAGTAGGAAGCGACCCTCTTTAAACCGGTTCTTCTCCGCCACACAGAACTCGTACCTGCCGGGGAGGAGTTGGTTTTAGTAATACTGTAACTTCTACTAACTAAACTGTCAAGGGGTCGAGATTATGTTTAAAAACAAGTCACCATGACACTATCCAATCCGATGGGGGGAGCTCAGAGATGAGCTCTTCGTGCCAGCTGGACCCCGTCTGTACTATGTTTGTACTATGTTTGTGATACGTATATGTCTACATGTTGTCTGTGTCATGGTCCAGTCCCATTGCCGCGGGCCCTACTGGCTGATGGTCCAAAGATTGCGGTCAAATCACAACTAGTCTCTCGTAAGATAAGAGACATCTCCTGAGCATGACATTAAACTGCTTACTCGGTGGGGTCGGCGTTACACCTGTACCCCAGTTTAGTAGTGCACTGGGCCGAAGTACGTGGCTCAACACCGACCTCACACCAAACCGGCCTTTGCCAATAAAGACCATCAGGCAAAGGATGGAAGAAAACAGAAGATGGCACAGTTACCCCCTGACCTCCCAGCCTTGGGTCAGAAAAAGGGATATCCAAGCCCAGTGTCAACTTATTTCAAAAGGCATTAGACTCTGAAATTTTCTTAAAAAAGGCATTTTTTTCTTGCTTGTTAAAAGTGTTGGCAATGATAATAGATAGTACACGAAAGACATAAGTTAACAGTTTATTCGTTTATTTGGGCATCTGTTTAAATAATGCCTGATAATGCCATCATGGGACTCTGTTGAAATTTGTCAATTT
>AVPN01001003.1:20598-30687 GCA_000695325.1 Pleurobrachia bachei
ATGGTGATCAGATGTGGGTCTTTACCATCATCCAGAGACCACTGAACAAACTCGTGGAATGTAGGCCCAGGGGGTGTTAGGTAGGGGTTGGTGTCATCCCACAGCTCAATACTCCCCCCACCAGCACCTAGTATCACCTTCCTAGCTGCAGCTAGTTGTTCCTTTTTCATCTCGTCACCTCCAGACACCACCCTGTATTTACTGACAATACTCTCTCCCAACCGGTCATAGTACCACGCTATATTTCCCATCTCGAACTTGTCCCGGTAGGCACTGAGGTATCTGTTAATAGGGTTACGTACCACCATGAAGGGAAGACCTAGCTCCCTCTCAGACGCTGCACTCCACTTGAAGGGAACCTGTTTAGATAGGAACCGCGCTGCCGGGTTGCTCGCCCTCAATCTGTGCATGTTACACTGCTTATACGCCTCATGGTTGAACGTTTCTTTGCAGATCAGATCGAGCCAGTTGGAGCTGCCCGCTTTAAAAGTTGGGCACCAGGTGAGACCTAACATGGGTACAGCCACAATATCATAAGGTTTCTTGATTGCTGCAGCGGGGTGGTTTGGTTGGGAACACACCTCCTTTACCCGAGCTGAGCGGCTGTTAAACCGGCCCTGAATCACGTTCTCCATGTGGTTCACCTCTGTCTCGTCTGGGATGGAAGTGGGGGTAGCCTGGTCTGATATTGGTAGGGGAGGGGGCCCCGAGGGGGACCCTGAGGAGTGGGCGGTGGAGAATGTATAGTTGGAGAAGAGGGTGATGTTAACCACTACCAGTAGGAGGATCAGGAGGCCTTTTGCGAAGTAGGAGACCCGAGACATGATGCCTATAACAGGGGACAGGATTATTATATTGGAGAACTGAATAATAAAACTAATAAATATATGATAAACGAATAAATTGTGTCTTAATTACTTATTTCACTGCTTCAGTTTTTAAGTAGTACAATTAAATTGTTCTGGAAATTCATATACAATACAAAAAGTCTTTACTACTTTTACGTGATATTTTCATGCTCCCATATAATATGAATAAAATACAATCCCAAACACCACCCCCAATATCATTTTCGAAATGACCTTTCACAAGTGTACAACTGCAGCTGCACACACACATGCCTCACTATAACACACACAGAATATCAGCTAGCGAAGACGTTGCCGAATTGTTCGTCATACTCTCGGATAAGAGCCCTCTCTAGGATCACTTGGCCCTCTTTGTACTGTTGCGTACCTTCCTCTGCGAACTCGTACATCCAACCAATTTTTGTCTGAAATGGAACAAGGGGATAATGGTGGATGGTTGTGTTTATGAAGGAGCACACACTACACGATTATGCACACACACAAAGCGCGTTAGTGGTGGTGGAGGGAGTACGAGGTATATACACTGAATATCTGTCTGCATCTGTCTTTATATCTCTCTTTTTTTGTCAAAATCGTCCACTCTCGTCTGTCTTGTCCTCTTCTTTTTTCTTCTCTCAGTCATCAGTCTGCACAGGTAGCAATTACAATCGGCGTGCAGGGGTGGTATACCATGTATTCTAGAGGTACTCGATCATATTTCCTCAATTCCGGTGCTATCAACGATAAGTTGTCGTTCCAGGATGACCTTGCCCTCTTTATACCTCTGTCCCTCCACCATTGCATACTCATACATCCATCCCACACGGTTCTGGGGTGACAGTGAAAAATGGGGCACTAGTGCTGGTAAGCGCAACACAGTGCAATGTGTTGCGCTTGCCAGCACAGATTGTTTAGTTTTCAACACATGTAAAAACCCTGATCTAACCTATACTAAACCGTGTTAGTGAAGAGAAGCAGAAAACGAGAAAGAGAGACAGAGACAGAGAGATACCTACCTTGCACTTCTTGCAACTGACATCCCGTACAATGTGCCGACCAGTTAACATCATTCTCTCATGTTTCTCACTCATCACCAGATTTACCACCTGAGGGTTAGGACACAGAAACTAGACAGAAAGAAATAGACAGTGTATTGGTATTCTATAGGACAACAACAATTGTACTACAGCCTGCGCCTGTAGCACAGTTGTTGTACTACAGGGCATGTTGAGGTAAAATGAGACACAGTTTATAAACATGATGGTGCACCCACGAAGGGGGTATAACATGATGACCAAAAAAGTAACTGGCGTTTTGGGGGATAATATGGTTGACGGTGATGCACAGACCTTCTTAAAAAGAAAGGCTCGTCCTGTTGAGCCGGTGAATCGTGTGGAAACAAGGTAGTCTCTGTTAGTAAGGACTGTACTACACTTAGCACACGAGTACAGTCTCGTTCCTCCGGGATGTTCCAAAAACAACTTGCCCATTCCTACATATTCAGTGAGTTAAACGAGAGAGAGATATAAAAAGAGAGAGATGGAGATAGAGATATAGAGATAGAGATAGAGAGACATGGCAATGAGGCAATAATACACAAAACCATTAAAATGGAAACACAATATCTTCTCTTATACATGTCATGAAATGTCAAAAGAAAAAAGAAACAAAAGGTAAATCCAGCTAATCAAGCATACACACGCAAATCAATTATACATATTAATCCTGCTGTATTTATCATCAAATGTATATCAATCACACCCCCGATAATAATATAATTAATTCTAATAAGTTACCCAAAAATATCGTTCAAGTCAAGATTAGGAGCTGGTTGTTTTGGTTGGCTGCCCATCTGGTTTAGGGAGGGAGGTGGTGGTTTGGCACCGAATATATTGTCCAAACTGGCCATATTTGTAGGACCTGCCATCCCTCCCATTTGCTGCACATTACCAGCCATCTGCATAGGACCACCGATCTGCTGCATATTACCACCCATATTTCCACCCATAGTGCTGCCACCCATTCCACTGTGTGTCATTCCTCCTCCGAATCCATTACCGCCCATATTACTGCCCATGTTGGTGCCCATGTTGCTACCCAAACCTTGGAAACCATTAGTTGCCATTCCGTAACTAGGGCCACTGTTGGAGTACCCCATGTTGCCCATTGAGCTCATATTGCCCATAGAGCCAATATTGCCCATATTGCCCATTGAGCCCATATTGCCCATAGAGCCCATATTACCCATTGGAGCTGCTGACATGGGAGCCCCAAATGATCCCATCTGACTTCCCATTTGCTGACCTCCCATTTGCTGACCTCCCATTTGACCACCGAAAGATCCCAGAGAAGTTATGGATCCCCCTCCTCCTGTAGTGAGAGGAGCACTACTGAAGCCAGTACTGGAAGCCCCGCTTGATTTCCTGCTCCCAGCTCCACTAGCCATGCCACCAGGTGCCACTCTGGGTGCAGTACCCGGGGAGGAGGACACCATGCCAAACATACCAGAATCAAATGTTTTCGGTTTAGAAATGGGAGAAGGGGCATCGGCCAGTTTATCATAGTCAACTTTCCTAACTGTAGTATTAGCAGGTTTACTAGTGGCTGGTTTACCAACTGGGCTAAGAAGTTCTGATGTTGGTTTAGGGGCAGCTGGTTTATCATCCCTTCCAAACATTTGGTCCATCTTAGCCACTAGATCTCCAACCTGTTTGTTCTCTGAGACCTCCTTAGAAAAGGACAAACTCTGTTCCTGTTCACTCTTTGTCCTCTCGAATTGTTTCAACTTACCCAATTGTTCAGTTTCAACTTTTGAGATCATATCCTTTACAACACAGAGAGCTGTGCTGAATTGTTGTACGTTCAGTGCGGGTGAGACAAGCAGAGGGAACAGTATCGGGATACACCTGTTGGCAAGGATATCTTTATCTAGGAGGGTTGATTTGTGTTTCAGTAGTTTCTGATAAATACCCACAATGCTCATCAAGACTGCTGGTTCACGGGAGGGGACCTGTTCTAACAGTGGTAGGATCATATCAATGGCAAGACTCCGATCCAAAAGAGAGCTATCTATCACCTTAGCAACGCATATCAAACTAGCAACTCTAATCTTCAGGAGTCGTGTTTCCAGGCAGCAGATCTTAACTTTGGGAAGGAGTTGATGACGAAGCGTGGAGTAATCCATGAGATCCACAATCTCTGGAACTAGTTTCAATACTGTTTCCTGGAGTTCTACCATAACTCCGGAACAAAACGGGCAGGACGAGAGTTTTAGCGTCCTCCAGCCGGGATTTACTGATGATAAGATGGAGGTTTTGGATGATAATCAGGGGGATATGGGGCGGATCAGTGAGGGGGAAAATGTTATTCAGACCCGGGGATATGTGTTGCTGAAAATTTCCTGGCTCCAGATCTGCCCCTATGTGAAACACGCTGGGTAAAATGAACGGAATGAGATCTATCTCCTTACACGATTCAAACAACTGTGCACAAATCCGTTTTTTACGTACCACAATGGGTATCCTAGGTAGAATGGAAGGAAGTTCTTTGAAAAACGATACTTTTTGAGTCCTATTCTTTAGCATTATGTGGTCCAGAAACTGAAGGGCAACTGCACCTACGTCACTTAGGAAGTCAGCATTTTGTAACGCTTCAATCTGCAGTCTGGCAGTTGGAGACAGGGAGAGAAGAGATTTGATATCCGACTGTGCTTCCTCAGGCACACTGCCTAGGGAGGTGAGGGGCATTTGAGATATCTCATCAGCCCGCATTATAGCTGATCGTGCTGTGTCACCCGTCCGTAGTGTAACGCCCCGGTTAAAGAGGGAGTATATCAGACACCCTACACTATACATATCACCGGGTGTATCCCCAAACTTCATTGTGAATAACTCAGGGGCAATGCAACTGATTCTAGGCTGACTGAAGTGGGGTTCGTTGTCAAAGAATACAAACTCAGGGGGTGGTGGTTCACTGCTCTCCCCTGAAACGACACTGAACTCAAACCCAAATAACTTCCACAACCCCTGAGAGTTGATGACAACAGAGTTCAAACAGATGTTACGGTGACATCGTTTTAGGTCGTTGTGAAGGAATGCTAAACCATCCAGTAGCTGTAATATCCCATATCGTACTTCCACATCTGTCATACAACCAGTCTTTACTGCATTGGCAAGAGATTCGGTGCAGGGCTCTGTTGCAAATGCCAAACTGTCTCTACTTTCCTCTAGCGGGTGTTGGACTGTTAAAAACTTGGGATGACGCACCTTCGTTAAAAGTCTTACCCCTGTTCTATACTTCTCCAAGATGTACTCTCGATTGTTTTTGTTCATTTTATCAAAAATCTTCTTTGACAGAAGGAACACTGACACATTCTCCCGCGTTGAACGCTTGATTGCGTTGTGTATAACCCATGGTCCAGCCTGGGTAACTACATTCTGCATCTCAAACTCCTTAATCAAGGGGTTGCTAACTACCGCGTTAGCTATCTTGTTGAGAAACTCCATCCTATAGAATAAGTGGTTGATTTTAGAAAAAGTGAATTACAAACTTTGTAGTTTTTACAATAAACTGAGTGAACAGAAAACTTGATTAACAGCTCTGTAATAAATTAGTTGTTTACAACTAAAGTAAATTTTAGTTGATCCCAATTTTGAACGGATTTCGAAGAGTCCATTTTCTCTCATCTAGTTTGTTCCTTATTGGTATAGCTGTCCGTTCGTATCGAAAGTATGCTTCATCAATTGCCTGTAACGTAACACGTCTGGGTCCCGTCTTCCTCTTTTCTGCCTCTAGTCGGCGTGTCTCTGCCTCATCTGGGGGTCCCGCTTTTTTGAATGATAGCTGTGTTGTGTGTGCCCAATTTGACGGACGACTTGAAGAGCGACTTTGAGGAACAAGTAAACCCACTCGTTTTATTCTTCCCAAAATCATGCTAATAAATTGAGGTTATAATTCTTGAGAGCTGACAAAGCGTTCACTGTATGTACTCTAACAAAAAGCAAACAAGGCATCGAAGCAACTCTAATGTCTTCCGCATCCGGAGACAGCGACATTTTTCTGGTTCAAAACCAATACTGGGGAATGGGGACCCAGTCAAATCTCAATAAATTACCCACAAACCCGCATACCCAGTACCCACACAACACATACCCGCATACCCATATACCCGCATACCCACATGACCCGCATACTTAGTGTGCAGTCAAATCAATCAGACAGCGGGCACGGGAGCTGGGACTTCGAATTTTCATTGGCATATGCTACAGGCCCTTTTATATTTTGCGGTGTGGCGCGGCAGTGCAAAAGAGGGGATTGCAGCGCATTCCAAGAATTTTCAAAACCGCGATTTTCGATTTTCCCAGTATAGTGCGATTTTTAAGAAAGCGAACCGCTTACGCGCAAAAACTTTCCGCGCACCATGCGCTGCGTCGTATTTGCGCGTGCAAGTTCCGGTTCCTGATGAGATAGAGACTTCTGACTAAAAACGTTAGAAAGATAAAAAATTCCTCTTTCCGATGCACCCTGGATCAAGTCCTTATCTTATCAGGAACCGGAGATATGACCAGAGAAAGATTGCGCGGCGGGCTCAAATTTGAGGTAGTATGGAAGATCTAGTAGGACGCACTTTATTGGCGCCAATCGGCGCCATTTGGCGCCAAATGGCGCCAATAAAGACCCAATTTTACTGGATTTTTTGGTACATTGGCGCCAATTGGCGCCAATAGTTGGCGATTGCGCACCACCGCCAATTTGGCGCCAAATCGGCGCCATTTTGGGTAGAAGGGCCACGGCCCTTGCACACCGCCACGTGGCGGTTTTTACCGCCACGTGGCGTCGGGACGTGGCGTCATTCACAGGACGTGGCGTCAATGAGCCTTTTTGGCGGTGACCCATCTGCATATTACCACCCATATTACCACCCATATTACCACCCATATTACCACCCATATTACCACCCATATTACCACCCATATTACCACCCATATTACCACCCATATTACCACCCATATTACCACCCATATTACCACCCATATTACCACCCATATTACCACCCATATTACCACCCATATTACCACCCATATTACCACCCATATTACCACCCATATTACCACCCATATTTCGACCCATAGTGCTGCCACCCATTCCACTGTGTGTCATTCCTCCTCCGAATCCATTACCGCCCATATTACTGCCCATGTTGGTGCCCATGTTGCTACCCAAACCTTGGAAACCATTAGTTGCCATTCCGTAACTAGGGCCACTATTGGAGTACCCCATGTTGCCCATTGAGCTCATATTGCCCATAGAGCCCATATTACCCATTGGAGATGCTGACATGGGAGCCCCAAATGATCCCATCTGACTTCCCATTTGCTGACCTCCCATTTGCTGACCTCCCATTTGACCACCGAAAGATCCCAGAGAAGTTATGGATCCCCCTGGAGGACATCACTCTCCTCGTGATGACTTCGGTCATGACCTTCGGGGCGAAGATTTCCTACTTGCAGCTCCACTAGCCATGCCGCCAGGAGCCACTCTGGGTGCAGTACCCGGTGAAGACACCATACCAAACATACCAGAATCAAATGTTTTAGGTTTCGAAACAGGAGGTGGGGCATCGGCCAGTTTATCATAGTCAACTTTCCTAACTGTAGTATTAGCTGGTTTACTAGTTGTAGCTGGTTTACCAACTGGGCTAAGAAGTTCTGATGTTGGTTTAGGGGCAGCTGGTTTATCATCCCTTCCAAACATTTGATCCATCTTAGCCACTAGATCTCCGACCTGTTTGTTCTCTGAGACCTCCTTAGAGAAGGACAAACTCTGTTCCTGTTCACTCTTTGTCTTCTCAAACTGTTTCAACTTGCCCAATTGTTCAGTTTCAACTTTAGAGATCATATCCTTTACAACACAGAGAGCCGTGCTGAATTGTTGTACGTTCAGTGCGGGTGAGACGAGCAGAGGGAATAGTATGGGGATACACCTGTTCGCCAGGATGTCCTTATCCAGAAGGGTTGATTTGTGTTTCAGTAGTTTCTGGTAAATACCCACAATGCTCATTAACACCGCTGGTTCACGGGAGGGGACCTGTTCTAACAGTGGTAGGATCATATCAATGGCAAGACTCCGATCCAAAAGAGAGCTATCTATCACCTTAGCAACGCATATCAAACTAGCAACTCTAATCTTAAGGAGTCGTGTCTCCAGACAGCAGATTTTAACTTTGGGAAGGAGTTGATGACGGAGTGTGGAGTAGTCCATCAGGTCCACAATCTCTGGAACTAGTTTCAATACTGTTTCCTGGAGTTCTACCATGGGCGTCTCCAGGCTCCGGAACAAAACGGGTAGTACGAGAGTTTTAGCGTCCTCTAGCCGGGATTTACTGATAATAAGATGGAGGTTTTGGATGATAATCAGAGGGATATGGGGCGGATCAGTGAGGGGGAAAATGTTATTCAGACCCGGGGAAATGTGCTGCTGAAAATCTCCTGGTTCCAAGTCTGCCCCTATATGAAACACGCTGGGTAAAATGAACGGAATGAGATCTATCTCCTTACACGATTCAAACAACTGTGCACAAATCCGTTTTTTACGTACCACAATGGGTATCCTAGGTAGAATGGAAGGAAGCTCCTTGAAAAACGATACTTTTTGATTCCTATTCTTTAGCATGATGTGGTCTAGAAACTGAAGGGCAACTGCACCTACGTCACTTAGGAAGTCAGCATTTTGTAACGCTTCAATCTGCAGTCGGGCAGTTGGAGACAGGGACAGGAGGGATTTTATATCCGACTGTGCTTCCTCAGGCACACTGCCCAGAGAGGTAAGGGGCATTTGAGCTATCTCGTCTGCTCTCATTATAGCTGATCGTGCTGTGTCACCCGTCCGCAGTGTGACACCCCGGTTAAAGAGCGAGTATATCAGACACCCCACACTATACATATCACCGGGTGTGTCACCAAACTTCATTGTGAACAACTCAGGGGCAATGCAACTGATTCTGGGCTGACTGAAGTGGGGCTCGTTGTCGAAAAATACAAATTCAGGGGGTGGTGGTTCGCTGCTCTCCCCTGACACGACACTGAACTCAAACCCAAATAACTTCCATAACCCCTGAGAGTTGATGACAACAGAGTCCAAGCAGATGTTACGATGACATCGTTTCAGATCGTTGTGAAGGAATGCTAAACCGTCCAGTAGCTGCAATATTCCATATCTCACTTCCACATCTGTCATACAACCAGTCTTTACCGCATTGGCAAGAGATTCGGTGCAGGGCTCTGTTGCAAATGCCAAACTGTCTCTACTTTCCTCTAGCGGGTGTTGGACTGTTAAAAACTTGGGATGACGCACCTTCGTTAAAAGTCTTACCCCTGTTCTATACTTCTCCAAGATGTACTCTCGATTGTTTTTGTTCATTTTATCAAAAATCTTCTTTGACAGAAGGAACACTGACACATTTTCCCGTGTTGATCGCTTGATTGCGTTGTGTATAACCCATGGTCCAGCCTGGGTGACTACATTTTGCATTTCGAACTCCTTAATCAAGGGGTTGCTAACTACCGCGTTAGCAATCTTGTTGAGAAACTCCATCCTAAAAAATAATCGGTTGATTTTAGAAAAAGTGGTACAAACTTTGTAGTTTTTACAGGAAAATGAGTGAACAGAAAACTTGATTAACAGCTTTGTAATAAGTTAGTTGTTTACAAAAATATGTAGTAAATTTTAGTTGATCCCAATTTTGAAAGGATTTCGAAGAGTCCATTTTCTCTCATCTAGTTTGGTCCTTATTGGTATAGCTGTCCGTTCGTATCGAAAGTATGCTTCATCGATCGCCTGTAATGTAACACGTCTGGGTCCCGTCTTTCTCTTTTCTGCCTCTAGTCGGCGTGTCTCCGCCTCATCTGGGGGTCCGGCTTTTTTGAATGATAACTGTGTTGTGTGTGCCCAATTTGACGGACGACTTAAGGAGCGACTTTGAGGAACAAGTAAACCCACTCGTTTTATTCTTCCCAAAATCATGCTAATAAATTGGTGGTTATAATTCTTGAGAGCTGACAAAGCGTTCACTGCATGTACTTCAACAAAAAATAGGGATCCCTAAAAAAGTTCAGTAGTTACATTGGCATACGCTGCAGGCAGGCCCTTCAAGATGAAGGGCCTGGAAGGAATGCCGCGCTGGGGGGGAATAGATAATCAATCATATCTTCAGTTCCAGATAAGGTACAGAAATCGTTTTGGT
>AVPN01001006.1:7887-31206 GCA_000695325.1 Pleurobrachia bachei
ACCAAAATACTGACATAAACTAATGATTGGACTAGACCATGCCGGGAAGAGTGTTTGCTGGTAGCGGAGAGATTATATTGTGCTGGAATATTGGTATTTGAGGCAGATTTAGTTGCATTTTAGTGAGGAGAAGAGCCCATATTGGTGTCCGAGACAAGCAAAAGTGAAACGAATTGCAATGTAACGAGAGAGAAATGATTAATCGTTGCACAGGGTTCCAAGTTCAGTTCTTCTGAGAGCAGTGCAGGGGGGCGCGGGGACAACACTATGATCCAATGCGCGCGAAGACTCATGGTGGTGAGAGTTCCCGCGGGCGCAGGAAAGCGCTGAAGGTACTGAACATTACTGGAAACATTACTTGAAACAACTATAAATAATCATTACTAGGTGTTCCATCCTAGAGCCGCCGTGCGATTTAGACACTATAATTCTGCGCCACGATTGTATAGAGGAGCTGTTAGGGAACGAGGAGTTGTTCACTAGCTTGGAGTCAGTTTTGAGCAGATTTGTTGATATTGATACTACAATATCTCTTCTTGTCCAGGTATTTGGAACAAATAATTACTTTTCATTTACCCACCTCTATCTGTGTCGTAATATTAAAACAGAACACTCCCTAATTCCCATTTCCCAGGTTCCCAAGCAAGAAACAGTGAAAACAGCAGAAAACAGAATACTACACATTATTTGTCTAAAGCACCTCCTAGAGTTAGTTCATCCCCTTGGAAATGCGATCAAGGACTCCAAAAACCATCTTTTCAAGACTATGTTTGAGGTTCGTACTCTTTTAAATTCAGACTCTTGACTCTCTTCAAAAAGACTGCAAGAAAATTTTCAAGTCTCCCTATTTCTCTCCCATTATTCAGGCGCTGCAAGACGACAGGTTTGCCCAGATGAAGGCTAAAGTAGACGAGGTGATACACGAGGACACATACTACCAGAAAGGGGCACTCCATCTTACTACTCAGAAGTGCTTTGCGGTGAAACCCCATCTCAACGGAATGTTAGACGTGGCTCGGAGGGCGTACAGTGAACTGATAGATGATGTGGCTCAGATCGTTAAAGATCTTGCTCAGAAGTAATAATCTTGACTTAGATATGTCTATCGAACACTCATAGAGCGTTATTTTATAAAATAAAATGAAGTTTGAGCTACACTAGGCTTAGATATCCATTTCCCATATGGTTCGGTTTTCTAGGGTTTAGTGTTAATTCCATTCCATTGCCATACTAGGTACAGCCTCCCACTGAAGACTGGTTTTACAACCACACGTGGTTTCTACATTACTCTCTCCTCGAAGAGCACTCCTGAACTTCCAAATGTGTTTGTAAAGGTAGTTTCTTCCACTAGATAGTTGAAGACTGAAGTAGAGCATCTGTTCACTCGAATGTCCACTCCCCCTTGCAGTTACCCAGGGGCACAGCCCTTATCTTGTTATGTTATAACCCCCTTTACATAATGTCAAGACTGAAAGAATAACAGAGCTCTCCCTCGTATACAGGTTGTTAAAACCCGTAATGGTATAACGTGTACAACAGGGGAGCTGATCAAACTGAATGATCGGATCAATGAATCACTAACTGATATCTACCTGATGACTAACGAGGTGAGATGGAATTGCCATTTTTTGGGCGGGGGAGTTTCTCTTTTCCCTTTTTTCAGAGGACCTCTGGGATGTTTTTGGTCAACTGGGAGTTGGGGGGATGGCGAGGAGCTGAATTCTGGATTCTCTGTTATTGTTAAACTCCTCATATATTTCTCCAACAGGTAACTAAGGGCTTGCTCCAAGAGGTTTACCCGATGTTAGGCTGCCTGTACAAGTTATCCGAGTGTACCTCTCTTCTTGATATGGTTCTTTCATTTGCATCTCTGTGCACTCTCTCCGACTGTGTCAGGTGGGTGTTTAGAATCTACGTGAATAAAACCCTTTCTTTCATTAATTAGTGTTTGTGATTTGGAGCATGTTTCGGTACTGTATAGATACATATCCCGTTGATTTAAGAGTCTTGAATTAAGAGTTTTAATTCATATCCCGTTCTAGACCGGAGTTTGCTGATTCCCTGGCCCTGAGAGACTCAATCCATCCAATCCTGGCAAAGTGTAACTCTGTTGAGGCCATCCCTAATGATGTTTTCGCGTCAGCAGCATCTAACTTCAATATCATAACCGGTAAATAGTGATGTTATCTTGACCGCTAACAATATAATATATTGTACCTTTGAACTTTTACCATCATGCCCCACCCGGCCCTAATACTCAACTAGTATACCACCGCCACCCAGGTCCCAACATGTCCGGAAAGAGCACATACATCAAACAAATCGCACTCATCCAAATCATGGCTCAGGTACACCGATTTGACACATATTATTCCTACCTAACAGCAGTGGCCAGGTGAAGTGTTTGACATTGGTTTGATAATTTTGATAATTTTGAAACACATCACCCCATTTCTACCCCAGGTGGGATGTTTTGTACCTGCAAGTTATGCCTCCCTAAAACTGATCAACAGCATTTTCTCCCGGATCGGAAGTGATGATGACATAGAAACTAATGCCTCCACCTTCACCCTCGAGATGAGAGAGATGGGGTACATTCTGGATAATGTGACTGATGATAGTCTTGTCATCATCGATGAGCTGGGTGAGTTTGCCTCATTTGGTTGTTTGTTTGTGATTGCTGCATCTGGAAGATACGCTGAGTGAGTCCACATGTTTATTATATGGGGTGTTTCACACTGGATTATCAGTGCACGAGAATCAAGTACCATATTGCTTAGGATACAGACCCTTTTCATTATAATAATCCCTACACAGGTCGTGGGACGGGTCTAGAGGAGGGTGCAGCGTTATGTTTTGCCATCTCGGAGCACATCCTGAACAAGGCAGCACCCCTGGTGTTCTTTGTTACCCACTTCACTGAACTAGAGAAGCTGGAACAGGTGTACCCCAATGTTGTCAACTATCACTTCAAGGTAGGGGATGGGCCGTAGTTCTCAGTTCTGTAGTTCCGTAGTGTGGATAAGTTCTATGATGTGAGTCTGGTGTTGCCCGTGCTGTCTGGCCGCGCCAGACACTGTACAGGGTTTTGTGGGATTGACCGTACCCACGGAGCCATCAACCAACCAGACTCACGGCAGAGGGACGATGATCACACAAACAATAAAGAAACAATAAACTTTTGTGTGATCATCGCTGGTACGAAGAGTCGCTTTGTAATTGTCAGGTGCTACTTGGCCTCTACTAAATTCTAAGAATGTGATTACAGAAAAGAGGACAGATATCGCCTGGCAATTCCACAGTGACTCCCCCCTCTGGGAACCCGAACCCCCTCACGCCTTCCCCGTATCCTGCTTGCCAGGCAGAATAGGAGTCAGAATGAGAAGACCCGGGAACCGCTGATACCTACTTGCCAGTAGAATCTCTGGAGGTTGAAGCAGGACAGTCAGTCACGAGGCATTGAGACAAAGAGAACCAGACAGGATGGTGAGCCGGAGCACACACGTCTCACTAAAGGCTTACTCCATCTGTAGGATAACGGAATCCGTTGAGGGGACGGGTGCGTCCTTACCCGGTACAAGACCGAGCTCGACATCCGTCTGGACCTCAACGGTAGAGGAATTACCTGACTGGCCAGCTATCCTCCGTGCTGCCCGGGTTACGACCTGGGAAATTGCCAGCCAGGATTGGCGTCCAGATTCCTTGATGAGGTCCCTAGTGGACATGCTCACGCACAAGTACATCTAGGAGCTTCACCAAGGCAGCTAGACACCCCGTCAACACTCAACATATCGTACCTAGCACCTGCATTATTGACACATGCCCTCAGCCCTGGACAATTCAAACCAGTTGCACAGGGTTCCAAGTTCAGCTCTTCTGAGAGCAGTGCAGGGGGGCGCGGGGACAACACTATGATCCGATGCGCGCGCAGACTCATGGTGGTGAGAGTTCCCGCGGGCGCTGGTGAGCGCTCAAGGTACTGAATATCTTACTGGATCCAGGAGTTTTAAGCAACTATAAATAATCATTCCTAGGTGTTCAATCCTTGAGCCGCCGTGTGATTTAGATACTATAATTCTGCGTCACGATTGTATTGAGGAGCTGCTAGGGAACGAGGAGTTGTTCACTAGCTTGGAATCAGTTCTGAGCAGATTTGTTGATATTGATACTACAATATCCCTTCTTGTCCAGGTATTAGCATGATTAGGAACATTTCATATCATATAAACACCTCTATCTGTGTCGTAATTCCACTACGCTAAGAAAATAATAAAACTGTATTCTCCGGTCTCCCTAATTCCCAGGTTCCCAAGCAAGAAACAGTGAAAACAGCAGAAAACAGAATACTTCATATTATTTGTTTAAAGCACCTCCTAGAGTTAGTTCATCCCCTTGGAAATGCTATCAAAGACTCCAAAAACCATCTTTTCAAAACAATGTATGAGGTTCGTACTGCTTTAGAATTTGAAGTCAGACTCCAAACTCTCTTGATAACGAAGCATCAGAAAGGCTGCATCAAAATGTTAGAGTTTCCTTTGCCAGCCTCCCTAAATTCCTTAATCGACCCTCTCTCACTATTTAGTTCTCTCCCCAATTCAGGCGCTCCAAGATGACAGGTTCGCCCAGATGAAGGCTAAAGTAGATGAAGTTATACACGAGGACACATACTACCAGAAAGGGGCTCTACATCTTACTACCCAGAAGTGCTTTGCGGTGAAACCCCATCTCAACGGAATGTTAGACGTGGCTCGGAGGGCGTACAGTGAACTGATAGATGATGTGGCTCAGATCGTTAAAGATCTTGCTCAGAAGTAATAATCTTGACTTAGATATGTCTATCGAACACTCATAGAGCGTTATTTTATAAAATAAAATGAAGTTTGAGCTACACTAGGCTTAGATATCCATTTCCCATATGGTTCGGTTTTCTAGGGTTTAGTGTTAATTCCATTCCATTGCCATGCTAGGTACAGCCTCCCACTGAAGACTGGATTTACAACCACACGTGGTTTCTACATTACTCTCTCCTCGAAGAGCTCTCCTGAACTTCCAAATGTGTTTGTAAAGGTAGTTTCTTTCACTAGATAGTTGAAGTAGAGCATCTGTTCACTCGAATGTCCACCCCCCTTGCAGTTACCCAGGGGCACAGCCCTTATCTTGTCATGTTCTAACCCCCTTTACATAATGTCAAGACTGAAAGAATAACAGAGCTCTCCCTCGTATACAGGTTGTTAAAACCCGTAATGGTATAACGTGTACAACAGGGGAGCTGATCAAACTGAATGATCGGATCAATGAATCACTAACTGATATCTACCTGATGACTAACGAGGTGAGAGGGAATTGCCATTTTTAGGGCGGGGGAGTTTCCCTTTTTTCAGAGGACCTCTGGGATGTTTTTGGTCAACTGGGAGTTGGGGGGATGGCGAGGAGCTGAATTCTGGATTCTCTGTTATTGTTAAACTCCTCATATATTTCTCCAACAGGTAACTAAGGGCTTGCTCCAAGAGGTTTACCCGATGTTAGGCTGCCTGTACAAGTTATCCGAGTGTACCTCTCTTCTTGATATGGTTCTTTCATTCGCATCTCTGTGCACTCTCTCCGACTGTGTCAGGTGGGCGTTTAGAGGACGTGAATGGAACCCTTTCTTTCCGCTTTTAGTATTTGTGATTGTAACTTGTTTCGAAACTCTTGATACCCCGTTCTAGACCGGAGTTTGCTGATTCCCTGGCCCTGAGAGACTCAATCCATCCAATCCTGGCAAAGTGTAACTCTGTTGAGGCCATCCCTAATGATGTCTTCGCGTCAGCAGCATCTAACTTCAATATTATAACTGGTAAATAGTGATGTTATCTTGACCGCTAACAATATAACATCTTGCACCTTTGAACTTTTACCATCATGCCCCACCCGGCCCTAATACTCAACTAGTATACCACCGCCACCCAGGTCCCAACATGTCCGGAAAGAGCACATACATCAAACAAATCGCACTCATCCAAATCATGGCTCAGGTACACCGATTTGACACAACAGCGATTTGACACAACAGCAGTGGCCAAGTGAAGTGTTTGACATTGGTTTATTAGTTTGATAATTTTGTAACACATTACCCCATTTCTACCCCAGGTGGGATGTTTTGTACCTGCAAGTTATGCCTCCCTAAAACTGATCAACAGCATTTTCTCCCGGATCGGAAGTGATGATGACATAGAAACTAATGCCTCCACCTTCACCCTCGAGATGAGAGAGATGGGGTACATTCTGGATAATGTGACTGATGATAGTCTTGTCATCATCGATGAGCTGGGTGAGTTTGCCTCATTTGTTTGTTTGTTTATGATTGCTGCATCTGGAAGATAAGCTGAGTGAGTCCACATGTTTATTATATGGGGTGTTTCACACTGGATTATCAGTGCACGAGAATCAAGTACCATATTGCTTAGGATACAGACCCTTTTCATTATAATAATCCCTACACAGGTCGTGGGACGGGTCTAGAGGAGGGTGCAGCGTTATGTTTTGCCATCTCGGAGCACATCCTGAACAAGGCAGCACCCCTGGTGTTCTTTGTTACCCATTTCACTGAACTAGAGAAGCTGGAACAGGTGTATCCCAATGTAGTCAACTATCACTTCAAGGTAGGTAAATGTAAGTTTTATTTGAGGTAGCTGCTGGGTTCTGTCCGTAGTTCTGTTCTCAGTTCTGTAATGTGAGATAATTGTGTAATGTGACTTTATCCCGTGCAGATCGGGAGGCGCCACCAGATAGGTCCCGGGTTACTTCTGATAGATTGCCACTACTGACACAATTATTAATTTTCCCATTCTACCCAGGTTGACTACGTCCTTGATCCCGCAACCACCGATACCAACACCACCTCTGTAGAGCGGATCAACTTCCTCCGAAAGTTAACAAAAGGGCCCAGTCCGGACACGAACTACGGGATAAAGCTAGCTAAACTGTCCGCCATGCCTGACTCAGTGACACAAGAGGCTGAGGAGATTAGTAGAGAGTTAGAGGAGGCAGATAAAAATCAGTGGAAGAAGAAGGATGGGGGTCAAGAGACTGGAGATACTGGAGATAGTTCAAGTGGTGAAGGGACTACTGGCCTGGATACTACTTTGGATAGTTTGGACGGCGATAGGAGGGATTCAATTATTGATCTTGCTGACAGGGTCGTTACGGCTGTTCAGTCGGGATTTAATGAAGTTGAGTTAGCCAGATTTCTAGGACAGTTACAGAGACAAACAATTTACCGTGAGGGTAGTTAGACTTGATACTCAACAAAGTTAGACTGCATGACGTTAATGTGACGTTAGTCGGAGAGAATATGGCTAAACAGGATGAAATAAGTTCTAAATTTGTCTCAAAATTAGGTCTTCTAACTGAACAGAAGTTCACATGAACAATGTATTATTCTGTTTATTAATTTCACACACATTACCACCCCCTGGTCTCATCTCTCCCCTCTCCTTTGTCCCCATTTCCTACCCCTCCCTCTATGTACCCCCTTTTATATTTACACACCGTATATAAGCTGCTTTATTAAACCAAATAGTAGTCTAACTACCCCTCCCAACACACAGAGAGGAGATATGGGTTTAATTTCTCCACAACTGCGGTCTTGTTGCGATTATCATGCCTTCCTACAGTGCTCCAGCTCAACAATTCTACAACTCGGCGTACCACGAAGTAGATCAACACTTGTCCATACAGTCCCAGATGAGCAACCCAAACCTCTCCTTACAACATTACGACCCACCTCTCATTACCTGGAGAGAGGTCCCACAGCAGCAGGGCGATGATGTGAGATTCAGGGAATCGTTACCATGGAAACAACACAGGAGATACTATCCGGTATCTGCAAGGGAGTGTAATTTTGGGAGGAAGCCAAAACACCGCCCTAACTGTCACCCACCACTGGAACACCGTTCTTACTCTCACCCACCACTAAGGTCTGATGACGGATGGGCTACATCGGTAACAACAAACAGTTTACTAGATTATCCTGCACTACTGCCACTACTGACTACACCCTCCTCTAATAATACTAATGGAGGGATGCTACCACCGCCACCAATATCCCCAGGACCGCCATCACGCCCTATAACCCCACAACCATCACTATCTCATAGTCATACAATAGGAGGAGGAAGGAGGTCTTCTCTGCCTGATCATGATCATCTGAGTACAGAGGTAATACATGTTGACTTGTGTGAACACCCTCTAGGTCTTATCGGGTAAAGCCTACCCACATTATAACAGTAACCCCTCCCTCCAGCTCCCTCCCCCAGGTGCAGTGGAGTAAGTCCATGCACAGCACCAGTCCCGTTCAGTCTGCCCCTTCCCAGAGAGGAGAATATCACCATGATATTGATTCAGTGGACCCTCCACCGCATCACCATCATACCAGGAGACTACCCTATCTTCCCTACCAGTGGAAACTAACACCGGTAAGCCATTAGTTATTGTTAAGTTAACAATTTTGAGGGTAAGAAAATGTTAAATAGGTTATGGTTTAGTAGGTCATCAAGTTTTGAGATCAACTTGTTTTAGTCTGTGTTGTTGAGTAAGGGGTGGACTCAACAAAGTCTGTGCAGTACGTGCACAGATGTCTAGCTATTTACCATCTGGAAATGCCATCTGGAACCTGAAGCCCTTCCAGTGCCTTATAAAGTATGCAGGTCATTGTTTAGCTATCTAACAAGGTTCCCTCTGCACACGTCTTATTGGGTCTTGGCCAAGTATGTGTTGGCATGGCGAACCAACTAAACCCGACTATCAGAACCGATTTTATATTATAATCGGTTAATATATCCACATGATGCAATTACTCCCACCCAGGCAGCTATTTCATACTTTATCCAATTGAAATTTGAACATCTTCCATGGTATGCTGGGGTTTAAACTGTAGCATCTGTAACGGTTGTGGGTGTTGCTATAACAACCCATGCCACCTGGACACTCCCTCCCCCTGGGTTCAGTTACCCAGGCACAGGACACATTGATTCAAATTAGGGTGGCCTGCAGCCAGCAGCTATAGCTACCTAGCTCTGTGTGTGTGTGTGTCCGGTGTAGCTATATAGTTTGATCACTTTGCCCTGTAACTTAGCTTGATGTAACCTTATAGAGTGTAACCATTATAATAACTTGCAGTGTAACCCAAGATTTTTGTAACCTTTGCAATCTTTAGATCTCTGTACCTGCCATAATGCCTGTTCCTGCTGCCGATGATTCAAATGTAGGTCTACAACCACCATCAGACATCATGTCCTATGATGGACCAATCTACAGCTACTTTAGTTGCAGGGATATATCTTGAGTTCCATTTACACCTTGCTAGCAACTACCCAATAACTATGATGGACCAATCTACAGCTACTTTAGCAGGGATATATCTTGAGTTCCATTTACACCTTGCTAGCAACTACCCAATTCCTTTCCTCCCTCAGATATCGTTTGATTCCTCCATGACGTTGGAAGAATGGGCTGCAAAGTCCCACCTGAAGGACACTACATTGGAGGTGTTGCGTAGTAACGAGGTGGACACTGTTGCGGTTGCTAGGTTACTAACAGCTGATGATATCAAGGTAACAACCAGGAACCGACCGACACAAGTAAACAACCAGTCAGAACTCGTTATTTAGGTCACGTAACTGGTTATCAACCAATCAGGGACGAGTATTCCCTCATTCGGTCGGTTCCTAGTAACAGCAGACCGCCTCATTCATGTGCGACTAAGATGACTTCTAGATGTTTGGTATAGGTTCATGATCGCAGCTAGGTAACAAATCGTCTTTATATAGAAACTGCCGATCCGAATGGGGCAAGCTAAACTGTTGGAGTATGCTGTGAAGAAGTTGAAACGTGCAGACACATCTCTCAACAACAGGTTAGCACTACAGTACCTGTCTGACGCCGCCATACAGTACAGTACCCTGTTTTAATCCTTTGAGAGAGAGAGAGAAAGAGAGAGAGAGAGAGAGAGAGAGACAGAGAGAGATACTTTCATTTCTTACTTATTTTATTTGTTCACTATACATCACTTTTTTAGGATCCAATTTCTCCTGTTTTTCGCGTGGTGTTTGTAATACGTCTGTGTAAATATGATCGAACCTAATTGCGGCCGGTTGATGAATCTAACGGGTCCAATTAATTCGTTCATCAACTCAGTTTCTCTCTCTCTCTCTCTCTCTCTGACTCTCTCTCTCTCTCTCTCTCTCTCTGTCTGTTTGGGACGGTCTAATTCTGGCATATAAACCGTTTATGAGCATTAAGGGATTAAAGCATATCACGTGACTGGCCCTCTTATTCTCATCTGGTTCAGCTTACTGTGCAGACTGCAGATCTGTACTTACTTTCATTTCTTACTTATTTTATTTGTACTCTCTTACTTATTGTATCATTCTCTCTTACTCGTATTTACTGTCTGTCCAGCCTCTCTCCAGGGCATGTTCAGATGGTTCTGTGTCTGTGCAGTCTGTTGCTGTAATTTGAGTTATTGTTGCTACCCTGAAACAACCCTGTTTTCCATATTTCCCTTGATGTCTGAGAACTAATTTAGAATTAGGGGTGATTAGGAATGCGGGATCGCCTACCCAACCTCATTAGCTGTACTAATCACCAACACCGACTAGAGTATCCGTCTCCTAATTACAACTGCTATGACGATTGACGCCCCTTCGTCTCCAATATCTCGTAATCACACCCCAAGTCTCCTATAACGGGGTGTTACATGTGACACCCCGCCCCTCTGTGGGAGGGAGGGGTATAAAACCAGGTATCGCGTGATAATTTCCTATCCACAACTTCTATTCACTGACAACACTGAAACACTCTGAACTACCAACTACACTCTTTGAACTACGGAATACCTGAATTACCAGCTTCTTATATCTGCTACCTTCCCTACCTGGACAACAACTGAAAGGATCTTCCTGAACACACCGTTCCTTTCTGAGAACCCTCAACAACAATGTCCATGTCAGTTCCCTCTCCGTTCCAACTATTCTGTGACCTAACCTCCCACCAACTAACCTCCCTATCCCACCACACCTCAACCCTCTCTACCTGTGTGACCCACATTGTTGACTCAACTCGAGCGATTGTCAGTGCTGACTACTCAGACCTGCCCTCAGCTGAGCGGGCTGTATATGAGTGGGAGGACGAAGAGGCTAGGATGGTATTGATGGAGGAGATACAGCTGCAGAGGAGGTATATTGAACAAGTGGACCTGCAGTTGGCGCTCATGGAGGGGCATATAGGGGTGATTGAGCAGCTGAAGAAGACAGAGAGAAGGACTGCTGAAGAGGTTGAACAGTTAGCTGATGATTTGGAGAGGAGCAAGATTGGAAGTTGAACTCCTTCTGTACTCACCAAGAACAGCTCAAAGTTGAACCGCATATTTCTCGAGAGTTGAGAATTATTCAGATTATTTTAAATCCAGTTAAAATTTCAGATTTATATTCCTCTGTAAGAGTTGAACCATTTAGAAATCGTTTTTTTTTTCGTTCCAAATGGAGAGGGAGATATTTACGGAAGGCAATTTAATTGTACAACCCCCTGTGCATCCTACTGCAGATGCACTATATTACTCTGGAGAGAGAAAATAGAGAGAGAGATAGAGGAAGATAGTGAGAGTTTAGCTCATGGTATAGATCAGTAACCATCGAGGGTTACTATAGAAACGGGACTAGTACATCATGCACTCTGTATATACAGCCTCTTTATCATATAATTTATGAGTTTTGTACTCGCGTTCAGTTGTAATAGTGAGTTATAAGTTGCAGTCCTACAAGTACAGCTCAGTTGTTTTGTCAGTAGCTTCGACCATTCGATCCTATCCCCTAAATGTGTCAATGTATTTTCAACCCTTGTCTTACCAAAAGCCTCTTCTCAAGATAAAACCTCACATATAATTCCTCATGTATTTACAGCAAGGATACGACGTTTAGCCCTAGGGGATCCTCTCCAGACAGGAGGTCTGATAGCTTCTACATTGTACCCTCCAACCAGGTAGATTATAGAGTATACCATTGTGGGTGTTATGTATTTACCAAGTAGTTTATAACAGGGTGGGGTGTGTTCCTGATAGGAAATGGAATGTAGTTGTTCCATCAACAGTTTCGTTTTTTTCATCGTGAAACTTTTGAAGGACCCAGTTTCTGATGAATCTTCCCATCTTCCATGTTTTATTACCGAAACTCCCCCACACTATATCAGAGTGGCCGTAAGTCACCAGCCCGGTTCTCCCAAGTAGAGGTAAACGATCCCGAGGACCCAGAGGGATCCCCCTGCACCATCCGCATCACAATTGGTACGTGTACTGTGTAACTATAGGGACGGGTAGTAACCTAGTGACTGTAGGTAAGGTGTAACTAGGGGGTTTAACTTGTGGTTGTAACTAGGGTGATACTAGGGGTACGGTGTAACTAGGGGGTGTAACTATGTGTGTAACTATGGGTGTAACTAAGGGCTCATGGAGTGGCATTTAATGGGATTTTCTTGTATTTCTGGTAGGGGTCACCCTATCCATTACATCCAACAGAGACGAAACCAGAGCAAGAGGAGGAGGGAGAGATGGATCAGGCACCACCTGGAGGGGGTTTCATAGAGGAACTAGACCCTGCCAGGAACCTCATCAAGGAGTTAGAGGCACCCCCTGAGGAAGGAGAGGGAGAAATGGAAGAGGGTGATAAAGAGGAAGAGGAGGAAGCAGCAGCTCCAGGTTAGTGTTTCAAAATTAAAAAACATTGATTTCAGGGGGAAATTAACAAAAATCAACTAACAAATAAACAAATAATTGAGTAAAATATGTCCTATCCCATTCATTGGTACTTGAAAATACTTGTTGTCCTCCCCTTCTCCTCTTTTCGTCCTGGCACTCCCGTCTTGGCAGCTAGCTTCTTCACCGCAAACCTGATCCTCATCCCTACAGTCCTCTCAGAATGTTCCGCATAGGTTCTCTTTGGGAAGTTCTTGGGAAGGGGTGAGCTGTCGTGATATCTGGCTCTTTGCCAGGCAATCATTGAACTGGCAAGGTCTGCTGAGTTGGTCCTGGTGGAGACTGAGTTGTACGTCGGTAGAGGCATGTTGGTTGGATTGTAATATCAGAAGTGGGAAAGAAGTGGGACTGTTCAACAAGTGGATGGGTGATCTGGAAATATCTTGATACTTATACCACCCCGGCTCTACTAGGGAGGGGTGGTCTCTCTCGGGTCTCTCAATATACGTAGCAACACAATACGACGGTGTTACGAATAGCACACACCCACCCCACTAGACCATACCACTGAACCTCTAATTAGGTCTAGGGAGACCATACCACCAACTCTAATTAGGTCTCGAGGTTTGAGACCACATTCCGTAGTAAGGTCACGACTAGTCTAATTAGTCGTCATAGCTGTCTAGGGTGGCATAACTATGTAGCTCGGTCTCACGTTTCTTTAATTAGTTCCAAACTTCCCCGTGCTAATTCATCTCCCAAATTCCCAAAGGCATTATTGCTCAAAGGCATTATCGTATGCTACCAGTTCATCTCCTAATCACTGACTCCCCCTACTTTAAGAAGGAGATGAAGTCCCTACAGAGGTGCTTGTAGAGGATCAAGAAGAGAAGAAAGCAGAGGGAGAGGAAAAGGAGGATCAGACCATACCAGAAGGTAAGCGGACCGGGCATCTGGTAACGAAGTCCACTCCGTCCGCCTACAAAGTCTCTTTTTAATTTCGTTTCCAACCTTTGCCCAGACCAAACAATATACCATTCATTTTCTCACTCTCTCAACAACCCTTCATTATAAACCCCCATCAGGAGAAACAGACGAGACGCGTGTAGAGGAGGATCTTGTAGTCGAGGGTGTGGCCATCCCACCGCCGCCCCCTGAACCAATAGTGGTGCCTGATGACGTCAGAAAGATATCCCTGGAATACGTGCCTAACCCTGAAGATGATATACCTGTGGAATTAGCTGCAGATAGACAGTCAATGAGCATACCTTTATCGGTTAGTATAAATGAGCTGGTGGTGATGCGACATGCTGATGTGATCTTTAAAACAGCTTTGAAAAAGCTCTGCTGCTGCAGTACTGCAGAGATGAGTTGTTTCGAAGTTGATATTTGAGTATGATAATGTCCTACTCATTCGTCAACCACAAGGTTCGAACCTTATCCGCTTTCCCAATACCGTAATTATCATCATTTCTCTCTGTCGACATATCGACCTATTTCTCACTATAATTGCAGAGATTATATCCTTCTTGCCAGTTCCCATCCCTCGCAGCGGTGTGTCGTAACCACGAAAGAGAGCGTGAAAATAGTCGGCCTCTCTCCTTTGATCACTACTGCCTAGCAGTCTCTCTCTCTCTCTCTCTCTCTCTCTCTCTCTCTCTCTCTCTCTCTCTCTCTCTCTCTCTCTCTCTCTCTCAATATACGTAGCAACACAATACGACGGTGTTACGAATAGCACACACCCACCCCACTAGACCATACCACTGAACCTCTAATTAGGTCTAGGGAGACCATACCACCAACTCTAATTAGGTCTCGAGGTTTGAGACCACATTCCGTAGTTAGGTCACGACTAGTCTAATTAGTCGCCATAGCTGTCTAGGGTGGCATAACTATGTAGCTCGGTCTCACGTTTCTTTAATTAGTTCCAAACTTCCCCGTGCTAATTCATCTCCCAAATTCCCAAAGGCATTATTGCTCAAAGGCATTATCGTATGCTACCAGTTCATCTCCTAATCACTGACTCCCCCTACTTTAAGAAGGAGATGAAGTCCCTACAGAGGTGCTTGTAGAGGATCAAGAAGAGAAGAAAGCAGAGGGAGAGGAAAAGGAGGATCAGACCATACCAGAAGGTAAGCGGACCGGGCATCTGGTAACGAAGTCCACTCCGTCCGCCTACAAAGTCTCTTTTTAATTTCGTTTCCAACCTTTGCCCAGACCAAACAATATACCATTCATTTTCTCACTCTCTCAACAACCCTTCATTATAAACCCCCATCAGGAGAAACAGACGAGACGCGTGTAGAGGAGGATCTTGTAGTCGAGGGTGTGGCCATCCCACCGCCGCCCCCTGAACCAATAGTGGTGCCTGATGACGTCAGAAAGATATCCCTGGAATACGTGCCTAACCCTGAAGATGATATACCTGTGGAATTAGCTGCAGATAGACAGTCAATGAGCATACCGCTATCGGTTAGTACTGAGCTGGTTATGATGCGTGCTGACATGTGATCTCTAAAACAGCTTCGAAAAAAGCTCTGCTGCTGTTGCGGAGATGAGTTTTTTCGAAGTTTTCAACTACAAAGTTCGAACCTTACCCGCTAAACTTTCCCAATCCCATAATTATCATCATGTCTCTGTCGACATATCGATTATCGACCTGTTTCTCACTGTAATTGCAGTGATTATATCATTCTCGCCAGTTCTCATCTCTAGTAGCGATGGATGGGAAGTGTGGTTACCAGAAGATGGGGGAAAAATAGTCTCCCTCTCATCTCTGTCTCTCTTTCTTTCTTTCTCTCTGTCTCTCTTTCTCTCTCTCTCTCTCTCTCTCTCTCTCTCTCTCTCTCTCTCTCTCTCTCCCCATGGTACTAAGTAATTAGATACGCGTGGTTGGGTCTTTTCCGGGACTCTTCACGACTTGATCCACGACACTCCGTCATTACGCTATTTCGGGGCCTTACGAGTGAGTTAGAAAGATAGAGACGAAGAGAGAAAGAAAGTTAGAGCTGTTGTCTCTAAAAAGAGCCAAGATAGATAACTGCTAAAGTGTTGTCAGGGCTAAATTTAGTTGATGATGACCCTTCCGCATAAATTAAGTCAAGTTATATAATATTTTGCCAGGCATTAATGCAGTATAATAATAACTCGTTATTAGAAACATTAAATCATGCATTTTCTTGGCTCTGGACCGGTATTTATCGGTGTCTTTGGGTTTCAAAAACAAAAAAACTTCGCCAAAGAAGTGACGTTATTCTCTTGAGTCTTTACATTTACTCTAAAAAGTGTCGTGGTATAATAGCCAAACTGTTCAGTCTGAGAAATCAACTGAATTCATCACAAATAATTATTGTAACAAATATTTGTGATATGCAACACTCTTCTTGGGTTGAGAAGAAGGGTTGGAACCATAGAGTTTCCTTTATATTTTTGATCACTAAAAACCCATCATGAGAGATCTGACCCCCTCCCCCCATTACAGGCTCTCCTGGGCGGGTGCACGAGAGAGGACGCTATTAAGATGGCAGCACGGAGGATAGTAGCACAATCTATAGCAGACAGGGGAGAAGATGACGAGGAGGGTGACTTTACAAGGGACCAGCTTACTGCATTCTTTGAGGTTAGTGTCGCAGTGTGAGAGACTTTGTAACGGGGTTTAAACATGGACTACTGGTTGAGGTTACTGACAGTTGGTGTATCAGTTCTCATAAATTTCCAATTGTTCATTTTATAATCATACTGGTTGTCAAACTACCGATTAGTGATTACCGATTATAAAAATCGGGTCTGGGTTCTGGTAATGGTATTCGTTCTCCGAGCGTGGTTTACCTTGTGCTGTTACACCGCCGCCGCGGTTTACCCTTTTCTTGCCTTGTTCGACCCTCTGAAAATTAAAGGGGTTTGATCAAAACAAACCCCTCCCTATATATTCTCGTGGTAATTTCGTTACCAAAGTTTGGGCTGGTCGGCCACAAACTAGTTGAGTGTGTGTCTACATCATATAAGTGGGTTATTTCAGTTCCTCTGAAGACGGTATAACTATCTTTGTTTGGTTTAAAATGGTCGATATACTCGATAACTGCTATCAGTTAGTATCATGACCTCCAACAATTGACCGATCTTCCCCGTTGTTTATCGCTCTCTCGATATCTTTTTCGGTCTAACTTTTTCATTTGCAACCGCAACAGAAGATCCGTATTTAAACAGGACCGTTTTGGTTTACAAACTTCCACTAGGAAGAGAGAGAGAGAGAGAGAGGGAGAGAGAGAGAGAGAGAGAAGCAAAGTATCTCATTTAAAAACTCATGATCTCTATCACGAGGTTGTTGTTTTCAGATCACGTGCTTTGAACTCCACACAGACGCAGATCTCTCTCAGTTCCGGCTACTCTACATCTCCCCATAGCAACGAAACACGTTCCCCCTAGCAACCCCGAACTGTAGTAGAGACATGTAATGACCGCACTTTCTCTCGCTCTCTCTCTCTCTCTCTCTCTCTCTTCCGCCACTCCAATCTCTCAGGCTGCTTGAGTCTGCATGTAGTGTAGATAAAGCGATCACGTGACTGATTTACTGGGCTGCCATTGGTCAAATCCAGGATGGACGGTAAATGAGAGAAGATAAAGATAAACTGTCCAATGGGAGGCTGTCCAAACCATCTCGCTCTATCTCTATCCCTCTCTCGTTCCGTTCTTCCGAGAAGATTGTGTCTACATAGAGCTTGTACTAGTAGTGTGTGTTTGTGTGGAAATACCCCTCCAGTTATCCATATTTGAAACCGATCGGAGCTCGTTATTGAAATTCAGAAAACACGGTGTTCCTAATTCAAGAATCCCAAGTGAGAAAGATTAGAGAATGTCTAAGACGAGAAGTGCCCTACTGAAGGTGATGGTGAACAGGTATATGAGGAAACATGGTTTAGACGATGCCCCTGACAAGTCTACACCAGGTGGTCGAGGTTGTGGTGGTGGTGGGTTGAGGGAGCAGAGAGATACCATGGAGCCGGTGAGTTAAGTTATAATTTTAGTTGCCTGTCACCCAATGGAGTTGGCAGGACTTGTCGGATAGTTAGTGCGGTCTAAACTGAGATATTATGTTGATATTTCTGATTCAGACACCACCTGGTTTAACTCATTCTACGAGTTCGTGGTTTGTTTGATTCTTGTTTCAAATCAAGATTGGAGTTGCGTTGTTCTAGAATCTTTGAATTCTCTCTCAGTAGACTAATAAGACAGAGAATGAATTAAGGTAGTTGGGTGGCGTCCAAAACTGAACAGGAATGCACCCAGCTGAAGAGAGGTAGCATTCCAATTTGTTATTTGTTTCCCGTCCTACTGCTGTTACCATGGTAACATGTTAATAGTTAGCCCAGCTACAATAATGTGACTTCTTCCCACGCCACGTGCAGGTTGGGCAAAGTCCCAAAACTGCATGTCCCCTCTCTCTGATCCTGTACGCGGTAACCATGGTAACCATGGAGCTGCATCTCTGGTAACCAAATTACCCTCCCTCTCCACCGCAGCGAGCTCTGTAATGATTTCAAACCGGCCAACTCAATTTGGGATGAAATTAGCCCCACACTGTGTCCGACAGGTTCTCTCTCTCTCTCTCTCTCTCTCTCTCTCTCTCTCTCTCTTCCGCCACTCCAATCTCTCAGGCTGCTTGAGTCTGCATGTAGTGTAGATAAAGCGATCATGTGACCGATTTACTGGACTGCCATTGGCCGAATCCAGGATGGACGGTAAATGAGAGAAGATAAAGATAGACTGTCCAATGGGAGGCTGTCCAAACCATCTCGCTCTATCTCTCTCTCTCTCGTTCCTTTCTTCCGAGGAGAAGATTGTGTCTACATAGAGCTTGTACTAGTAGTGTGTGTTTGTGTGGAAATACCCCTCCAGTGATCCTCCAGTTATCCATATTTGAAACTGATCGGAGCTTGTTATTGACATTCAGAAAGAAAACGGTGCTTCTAATTCAAGAATCCAGTCCCAAGAAAGATTAGAGAATGTCTAAGACGAGAAGTGCCCTACTGAAGGTGATGGTGAACCGGTATATGAGGAAACATGGTTTAGATGATGCTCCTGATAAATCTACACCGGGTGGTCGTGGTTGCGGTGGTGGTGGTGGGTTGAGGGAGCAAAGAGATGCGATGGAGCCGGTGAGTCTAGTAGATTAACTATTAGTTGAACTGATAGTTAAACTTGATGGATTCGTCAAGACTTGTCGGATAGTTTAGTGAATTAGTGTTTCTGAATTACTTGGGTTAAGTCACTCTATGAGTATGAGTTCTCAGGAATTTGTGAACCACACGGTTTGGTTAGTTTGCTTCTTGAAGCTTTGAGAATTGAGGTGCGTTATTCTAGAATCTTTGAATGCTCATTAGTCTCAAGACCAAATATACGACAGAGCATGAATTAAGGTAATTGGGTGGCGTCCAAAAGGAATGCACCCAGCTGAAGAGAGGTAGCATTCCAATTTGTTATTTGTTTCCCGTCCTACTGCTGTTACCATGGTAACATGTTAATAGTTAGCCCAGCTACAATAATGTGACTTCTTCCCACGCCACGTGCAGGTTGGGCAAAGTCCCAAAACTGCATGTCCCCTCTCTCTGATCCTGTACGCGGTAACCATGGTAACCATGGAGCTGCATCTCTGGTAACCAAATTACCCTCCCTCTCCACCGCAGCGAGCTCTGTAATGATTTCAAACCGGCCAACTCAATTTGGGATGAAATTAGCCCCACACTGTGTCCGACAGGTTCTCTCTCTCTCTCTCTCTCTCTCTCTCTCTCTCTCTCTCTGTCCCCTCTAACGGTTCGCCTCGATACCACCTCGGATGCGAAACATACAACATGCCACGTGGATCATGTGAATTAAGTTCGAAGGCAGAATTTGGTTGACTAACATGACTTCCAAAAACCAACCAAATTGATCCAGTCCATCCTAAACTCCACCATTTGAGTGGGATCTACTCAGCTGCCACTGATCCAGATAACGGGGGTATCCAGGACCCTGGGAGTGGGTTGCCATGGTAACTATGTGCGCATCTCAGGTGGCACACACCCAGACACATGAGACACATCCTGCAGGGTGGCCCCTCACTTCGCAACTATCACATCCCTTGTTCGTCGAGTCCTACTGTCATATCATGACCACTGAGTGTACCTCTGTCGAGTCCACTGGACTACTTGTTGGCCTGTATGCCCTTACTCTTCAGGTAGAAATCATTGCAGTCCTCTTTCCCTCTCTATCATTCTCGATCCATCTATATCTATCTCATTGTCTCATATAAATTCGGTCTTCGGATGTTATTTTGGTAGCCGATTAAGGGTGATTAGTGGTCTGTTTGCTCTTCTAATCGGTTGATGACGATAATTGTTCGACGTCAAAGCAAACCTGATACGATAATATCAATCTTATCTTAAAAACTATTAGCCAAGGAGTTCATTACTATTCCCGATAACCATGAGCTCACAAATTAAGTGAACCACGCTATCTCCTAACACCCCCTCTCCCCCCAGGGCGCATACGGATCCACCCTGATCCGACTGAGTAACGATCATGGAACCCTAAAGTTCCTAGTACCCCAGTTAGCTGAGACGAGCTGTCAGACAGAGGAAGAGGCCCAGGAAGAGGAAGCTGAGGAAGAGCAGGGTAAGTGCTCCTTCATAAAACACGACATTAAGTAGAACTATAACTGCTCCTTCATAAAATGATGCCATTGATTCCGATATCATTATTTCACTCACACCACCTATGTAGGTGAAGGGGGTAATGAAGCCTCACCACCAGTCGATTGTGACTGTGATGGGCCCGGTCCTAGTAAGCAGGTTGAGAGCCTCTCCCCCGCTCGACCATCCTCACCACCCTACACAATACACAAATTCGTGCCCAAGTTTGTTATGTGGAAAAATAGGGCCAACAAGGGAAAAACCGGTCAGTCGCCACGCTGTCAGCCGGCTGAATCCCATTTCTACAGAGCTGGGCGATGGATAATCGCTAAAAGCTATACATGTTCTTGTGGTGCTGCCCCATTTTGTCCTATAATGTGCCCACTGCCAATATCGATTATCGGGCAAGATTTATATGGGGTGGGACGGGGGACCCATCGGATTTTATCCCAGCTATGCATAGCAAAGCACTTTTCTCTGTTTATGTTTTAGCTGATCGTCTAATATCAACTTCCCTTTTCAGGAAAGGAGTGCGACAAGTAAGTTATTGCATGTATCCAATGGAACGCTTAATAAAGCTACATACTGCTCCTTCACATATGCTATTTTGCTCCTTCATAAACACAAAATCTTCCCTTTATTGCGCTAACAATAGCACATTATGTAATATGCTATGCTATAAGTGTGCGCTACCCTACAGGGATCTGGATAGTATTTCCGGTGAACTCCACACCCCGCTGTGTGACAGTGATCTGCCCCCTCCCGCGGAGGATGATGAGGAGAGAGACAGGTGAACAGAGATAGAGAGAGATAGAGAGAGAGATAGAGAGATAGACAGAGAGAGAAAGAGAGAGAGAGAGAGAGAGAGAGAGAGGGAGAGAGACCTCTGTCGAGTCCACTGGACTACTTGTAGGCTTGTATGCCCTCACTCTTCAGGTAGTAATACTAATATATCATTGTGCTCTATCACTCTCTACTCATTCTCGATCCCTCTCTCCATCTCTATCTACTATCTCTTTTCTCATCGTCTGATATAACTTCGGATGTTATTTTGGTAGCCGATTGAGGATGATTAGTGGTCTGTTTGCTCGGTTAATCGGCTGATAACGATATAATTGTTCGACGTCAAAGCAAACCTGATGCGATTATATATCAATCATTAACTTAGATTTATCTTAAAAACTATTAGCCACGGAGTTCATTACCATATAATACTACTACGGACAACTAGGTCCAACCATTAGCTCACAAACTAAACTGAACCAAACTATCTCCTAACACCCCTCTCTCCCAGGGCGCATACGGATCCACCTTGATCCGACTGAGTAACGATCATGGAACCCTCAAGTTCCTAGTACCCCAGTTAGCTGAGACGAGCTGTCAGACAGAGGAAGAGGCTGCTGAAGAGGAAGCTGAGGAAGAACAGGGTAGGTGCTCCTTCTTAAAAGACGTCGTAGAACCATAACTGCTCCTTCATAAAACACATCATTGATTCCAATATATCATTATTTCACACCACCTGTGTAGGTGAAGGGGGTAAGGAAGCCTCACCACCAGTCGATTGTGACTGTGATGGTCCCGGTCCTAGCAAACAGGTTGAGAGCCTCTCCCCCGCTCGACCATCCTCACCACCCTACACAATACACAAATTCGTGCCCAAGTTTGTAATGTGGAAAAATAGGGCCAACAAGGGAAAAACCGGTCAGTCGCCACGCTGTCAGTCGGCTGCAAACCACATGTGTGTTTAGAGCTGGGCGATGGATAATTGCTAAAAGCTATACATATTCTTGTGGTGCTGTCCTCAAATATGCCCAGTGCCCACTACCAAAAAACATATCGGGCAGAGTTTATGGGCTGGTACGGGGGACCCATCGGAATTTTTATTTTTTATCCCAGCTATGCATAGCAAAGCACTTTTCTCTATTTATGTTTTAGCTGATTATGATCGTCTAGACGCGTCTAATATCAACTTCCCTTTTCAGGAAAGGAGTGCGACAAGTAAGTTATTGCATGGATCTTAAGAAATGCATCATAAAGCTACATATTACTCCTTCACAAATGATATTTTGCTCCTTCATAAACACAAATTCTTCCCTTTATTGCGCTAACAATAGCACATTATGTAATATGCTATGCTATAAGTGTGCGCTACCCTACAGGGATCTGGATAGTATTTCCGGTGAACTCCACACCCCGCTGTGTGACAGTGATCTGCCCCCTCCCGCGGAGGATGATGAGGAGAGAGACAGGTGAACAGAGATAGATAGAGAGATAGATATAGAAAGAGTGATAGACAGTAAGAGATATCATAGAGAGACAGAGACAGTGGCAGGGACGGAGACGTAGATAGAGACAGCGACAGACACAGAGACACAAACATAGACACAGGCACAGACACAGAGAGATTGCTATCTGCTACTGCTAACATAATGCTATTGCTCAGAATGCCCGATCCTCCCAGCATTGAAGAGCCATGTGACGTGAAGAGCCCGTAAGTTCATTTTATGAGAGAATATCGAACCGAAATCTAAATCGATTTCTTGTTCCCCGTATAATATTATAATATTATATATTATAATAGCAGTTTTATTAACTCCATCCTACTTACAGGAAAGACAGGAAAGAGAGTGTAGCATTTGACCCAAACAATAATCCCAACTGTATCCCCAACTTCCATATTCCTCCTGAGGTCAACAAGTTTGGAAACTACATGCAGGTAAGTTTTGCTATGGCGATACTCATTACTCATAGTTGTTAGATGTTGGTGATACTCATAGTTATTAGTAAAGGGTTGTTAGAAAACCCGGTAATTACCCGGGAATTACCGGGGAATAGCTCTCACTTCAATAGTTGCTAAAACTCTAAATCGGATGACCCTTCATAGAATTAGACCCCATGTTGAAACTCTGCTTAGCAATAACCAGA
>AVPN01001007.1:14031-30938 GCA_000695325.1 Pleurobrachia bachei
GGGGAAGCCATTTTGCCCGGTAAATCGGGGTGCCCGGTATATCGGGGTAGAGCATATCTGACCAACAAATCCTAATTTTGTCCAAAATTCTATATCAAGACACCTCTAACTGTATAGTATACATTTATAGGTGACAATTTGATCATTGCTTCAGTCATTAGAAATAGAAAACTTCAAAAAATTTTCTAAGGTAAACCTCCCCAACCGAGTCCGAATCGTGTTTCGAATCGGTGCATCTTATCACGTGTCCTTCCGCTAATTAGACGCGAAACGAACCGATACGTGATACCATGCCGAATCTGGGCACCCTAAGCAGTAAGTGGGTGAGTAAGTATCAAAGTTACAAAATTACTTTTTCTCTAAAAATTTAGGGGGAGTATTGACAATGATCCTGTAAAATTTTGCAAAAAAAGTTATGAAATTTTTCCAACGTATACCAGCCACGTTCGAATCGTGTTTCGAATCGGTGCATCTTATCACGTGTCCTTCCGCTAATTAGACGGTTCGAAACGAACCGATACGTGATTCCCTAGCGAATTGCAAATGCAAGTTTACCAACCGGCAAAACTTCAAAAAATTTCACAAAAAAATCGGGGGAAAGAAATCCTCCCGGTAAATCGGGGTTCCAAAATCGGGGTTCCGGTAAATCAGGGCCCGGTAAATCGGGGTCCGACTGTACTTCTCTCATTTCAATGTTGGTGTTGAAATTAAAATGCATTCTGACAGAGAACTGTCATGACAATTATAAATGCTTTGGTGACCACATAATTAGAAATGAACTTCTTTTCATATAAACAATCAGCAGATGATTTTAAGAAACTCTAAAGCATAGCATATAAAGGCCCGTTGAATGTTGTAGCTTGCCCCTTGTTTTGTGATTAATATACTCAACTTGTCAAGTTGATCATCAACTTGGTCCCCACATCTTAATTGAAATAAACAACTAATATTCAACCAACCCCTAGTATCATGGTGCTGAAGACTACGAACTTTTTCCACGTTGCAAATGGAACTGCTATCCAGTGCGGAACACCCGCTAAATACTCCCCGATACTGGATCTGTGTACAGGTTAGTTCACATTTCTCCACTAATGACCTCTCTAATTAATTCTCGAATTATGCTCTAATTACAACCTTAAATATTACTGCCAAATACTCCCGATACGTGCCCAACCATTAAACTATCTCCCACTAACTGAACTATATCTCCCACTAATAATTGAACCATGACCAATGAACCATCTCCCACTAATTGAACCATCCCTCCTCTCCAGGTTTATTGTTAGGTCTTGGCATGCTCCTGGGTACCCCATCCAACCTATCAGCCCTTCGCTACTTCCTCTCATCCCGCTACCGGACAATTCCTCAGAAACTATACACCCTGCTGACCAGTATCAACGTGGTCACATGTTTCGCCCACATCCCTGTCACATATTCCCTCCTCTCCACAACACGGAGTCCAGGATTATTCTCAGAGGCAACACTCTGTGCCGCGTGGGCAATTCTAAACGAACTACTCCAGAGGGCGGGAGTCTTTGTTGTTATGATCCTGACCGTGACACGGACAGTTGCAATTGTGCGACCTCTCTTTCCCCTTGGAACGAGGGTGGTAGTGAAGGTATGCATCGGGTTCGCACTTCTGAATGTCATAACTGTAGTTATCAATTCCTGTTTCTCCGTCCGGTATGTATTCGTGGTTGACTTCTGTTATTGTGTTAGAACAGTTGATGGTAGTGCGAGTCTGGCACAGAGTTGGTGGACGCTTGTTGATAATATCATCACATCTCTTTCATTAATCCTGCCCATTGTGACAATATTCATTAGCTTGTTGGTGTCTTTGTTAGAGTTGGAGAGAGCACGGAAGAGGGCGGTTCCGTCACCGGTGGACGGGGTTAAATCCAGTAATGCTCCCTTTCACCGCTCAGCTTCTGTGACAATCTTACTAATATCATGTCTGTTTTTCATCTGCTACCTGCCCCTCTCAATCCTAAGAATGGTTGCTATAGCCATGATAACTAACCCTTACCCTGGAACACCATTCCTTTCTCGGACATTTATCAATTGGCACTCCTGGACACTATGTAAAGTGCTGTTTATTACCCTAAATGCCGCACTTAATCCCCTGCTTTACTTCACCCGGATGTCGGGATATGCCAGTTGGGTTAGGAAAAGCAAGTTTATTTTGAGCACGAAGGGTTCAAGGAAGAAGCGGCCAAAAAGATCAGGAACTGACCAAGTGTTTATGTTTAGAGAACCCATTTACAGGACTAGCAGTAATAAAATTGACATTTCAAACTGGAAACCCGAACCGGTTTCTTAAGATTGCCATATATCTATTTTGAGACCCTGATACCCTTCCCCGTCCCAGAATTATGGTTGCACAATGGACCCAGACCTGTATAACTCACCCATAGATAGCCCATCAGCTATAAGGTTGGCAATCCCGATTGCTAGAATGTAGAAGGAACTGTATCCTGCCCCCGCTATTGCTGCAACAACTGCAAACGAGGTGATGATCCCATCAACTCCACCAAACACAAGACTCTGGATGTGGGTTACCAGACACCTATAGAAGAGGGAGGGAGCTGGTTAGGAGAATATATTGGCACTTTCGGTTGGATTTATTATTGAGTTGAAAATCGTACTTCTCTGATGTACGCCATGCGTGTTTTTAATTGTTTTATTTCAAAGATAATTTTTTGTTTAAAGATAATTTTTATTTTTATTCGACTTTATTTTGGTCTTCATTTGACCAACTATGAGATTTTGTGTCTTTTGTTAGTTACAAGATGACAATATAGTAAATTAAAGATCATTATTGGATATACATATCACCATCATGTCACCCCACAAGCGCCGAACTAGAACTGTCATAATATTCATATTTTTCGATGGCCAGTATGATCCCAATTTCCAGTAATGCTCCATTTCACCGGTCAGCATCTGTTACAATCTTACTAATATCATGTCTGTTTTTTATCTGCTACCTTCCACTATCCATCCTACGGATGGTTGCTATAGCAATGATAACTAATCCCTACCCTGGAACTCCATTCCTATCCCGGACATTCATCAATTGGCACTCCTGGACACTCTGTAAAGTTCTGTTTATCACTCTAAATGCCGCACTAAATCCCCTGCTTTACTTTACCCGGATGTCGGGATATGCTAGTTGGGTTAGAAAGAGCAAGTTCATTCTTAGTACGACGGGTTCCCGAAAGAAGCGGCCGAAAAGATCAGGAACTGACCAAGTATTTATGTTTAGAGAACCCATTTACAGGACTAGCAGTAATAAAATTGACATTTCAAACTGGAAACCCGAACCGGTTTCTTAAGATTGTCATATCTATTGAGACCCTGATACCCTGCCCCGTCCCAGACTTATGAGTGCACAATGGACCCAGACCTGTATAACTCACCCATAGATAGCCCATCAGCTATAAGGTTGGCAATCCCGATTGCTAGAATGTAGAAAGAACTGTATCCTGCCCCCGCTATTGCTGCAACAACTGCAAACGAGGTGATAATACCATCAACTCCACCAAACACAAGACTCTGAATATGGGTCACCAGACACCTAGGCAACAGAGAGGGATCTGGGTTAGCACTTTCAGTTGAATTTATTATTGGGTTGAAAACTTCGTACTTCTCTGATGTTCATGTACGTCATGAGTGTTTTTAAATGTTTTATTTCAAAGATAATTTTTTGTTTAAAGATAATTTTTATTTTTATTCGACTTTATTTGGTCTTCATTTGACCAACTATGAGATTTTGTGTCTTTTGTTAGTTACAAGAAGACAATATCAGTAATATGAATATAGTAAATTAAAGATCATTATTGGATATACATATCACCATCATTTCACCCCACAAGCGCCGAACTAGAACTGTCATAATATTAATATTTTTCGATGGCCAGTATGATCCCAATTCCCACAAAAACTAGGTTAATCTTACCCCTCGCTGGAATGTTCCTCCTCCACTTTGGCGTGTTCTCTCTTCATAGCCTCTACATCATTATTCTGGTAGTAACTCTTCTTGGTTCGGGCGTGTCTGATGTAGTGGACCATGGCCCGTACCCGCTGAATAGCTACCCTCTTGTTAGATTTCCTAGACCTGGGATAGAGAAATGTCAGAATAATTCAAGAAATGCTGGTCCCTGATAATAAGAATCGGCTCGATCTAATATATTTCGGTATTTGCCCCCTTCTCTGTGTCATAAGATAGAGCTCTTGTACCATACCCGATCTATAGTATCGATCCCCCAATAGGCCCAATATCATATACTGACCAAATAAAACAGTGGTATCATGTATATTCTGTTATAGCATTGGCCTGGCCCTATATTAACACAGCCCGTCAGCCCGTGAGAACTGTGGTCGAGCATTGGCCTGATCACAGTGTCTATTGTAATTATAGGGCCATCCAGCGTACTAAGATTCCTTGAGTTGTCCCCACCTTATTGACACAGTGTCTGCCGCTGTACTCATTTCTCTCATTTCAATATCTCCCGTCATGACAATATATAGATCAAGTAGTAACCGCACAACTATTAGTATTAATGTGAAGTAGTAAAACAAGGTGTAACACAGCTAGTATAAAGAAGAAGGGAAGAAGGGAAGTAGACGTACAGTAGAATTCAACTCGAAGTGACAAACCACCAACGAGATGTTTTTTTTTTTTTTTTTTTTCTCGCAACCTCTCCGCGTCCTTAGTGTCACCGAAGGCTAAAATGGGGCCCTTTGTGAAACTACGAAACTCCCAATGCCCCTTGTTTGCCCCCAGTGCCTTCTCGGCCCGGCGCTGGTCATCCTGGTCGCACCTGGATTCTGGTATCTAGGCGTGACCAACACAGTGACTACCCAGCTTAGGCAAACGAGATGTTTACACGACAGAATACTTCGAAAACGCGGGGGATGGAGATTGGAGGCAAGATGGACACGGTTGTTTTGTTCAAACGGAGATTGCGAAAATAGGGTCGAGCTAGGCAAGATGGACATACGGATATTGTTGGCAAAATCCTTGAAGGCAGGATATTAGAAACAACACCGGTTTTATGGAATTGTCACCAATCAATATTAGGACACCCACTAAGCAGCGTCGAAGAAAGGAGTTTGAACTATTTAATCATCATTGGTTATTTTGTGCAATCATACCAAGAAAAGTAATGTTATGTGAAGAAAGGTTGAATTGTTCATACTTTTTGCGTGTCAGGCGTCTCAAAAGTTGAATTGTTTATACTTATTCTAAAAACGAATAAATTCACTACACAGTGTCATGTCTGGCGACTCAACTAAACAGAACAGCAATGTGAATAAACTATAAAAAACACAATGTTGTTCTCGTGAAGAACTCGATATCAATATGACCTGTACAAGCTCAATGTGTGTGTACAAATTGTACATTTCGATAGAGCGCTTCTTCCGGCAATTCGTGCATGCAGCTTACACTAGATGATGGTTTCTAACTGCTGGCTGTCTCTCTCTCTCTCTCTCTACTTTTTTGCTCTCTCCCCATGTCTTTCTATCCATCTCTCTGTCTCTACCTGTATCTCTATCTCCCTGTATCTCTCTATCCAGCTCCACAGCTCTGAACCGGAAAGCACTACTAAGTGCGTGTGTGGTTATGATAAGTAGCACTACTATAAAGCAAGTTACACACTAAACAAACACAGACAGTTGGCTGGGATGTTAATTAGCTTGCAAGCTGAGCTGGTATAATTGTTGTACAAACATAAATTTGTTAGTTTTAGTCGACACAACGAGATGTTTACACGACAGAATACTTCGAAAACGCGGGGGATGGAGATTGGAGGCAAGATGGACACGGTTGTTTTGTTCAAACGGAGATTGCGAAAATAGGGTCGAGCTAGGCAAGATGGACATACGGATATTGTTGGCAAAATCCTTGAAGGCAGGATATTAGAAACAACACCGGTTTTATGGAATTGTCACCAATCAATATTAGGACACCCACTAAGCAGCGTCGAAGAAAGGAGTTTGAACTATTTAATCATCATTGGTTATTTTGTGCAATCATACCAAGAAAAGTAATGTTGAATTGTTCATACTTTTTGCGTGTTAGGCGACTCAAAAGTTGAATTGTTTATACTTATTCTAAAAACGAATAAATTCACTACACAGTGTCATGTCTGGCGACTCAACTAAACAGAACAGCAATGTGAATAAACTATAAAAAACACAATGTGGTTATCGTGAAGAACTCGATATCATTATGACCTGTACAAGCTCAATGTGTGTGTACAAATTGTACATTTCGATAGAGCGCTTCTTCCGGCAATTCGTGCATGCAGCTTACACTAGATGATGGTTTCTAACTGCTGGCTGTCTCTCTCTCTCTCTCTCTCTCTCTACTTTTTTACTCTCTCCCTCTCTCTTCATCTAAGTATCACTCTCTCCCTCTCTATATCCCTGTATCTCTCCATCCCTCCACTGATATGAACCGGAATCAGAACAAAGCACTACATTGTGTGTGTGTGTGCGTGTGGGCATGATAAGTAGTGCAGGCACTACTATAAAGCAAGTTACACACTACATCCACAGACAGTTGGCTGGGATATTAATTAGCTTGCAAGCTGAGCTTGTATAAATGTTGTACAAACACAAATTTGTTAGTTTTAGTCGATACTTTGTTTACTTTCGTCTTCGACAATAAAGTAACAACTATCACGTGTTCCATCCCTAAATAATTCCTAAATAGCCACTAAAACCTACATTGAACGTGGAAGTAAAAAAAGGGTAAAAGTAATACATCTTCTTCACCCATACTATAACCCCCACAAAACCCTCTTCAAAAACCCCTATCAGGCCAATGCTCTGACAAAAACCCCAAATTACATACTCTGCGGTGGTAGAAGTAGGGGATACAGCAGCACCAGCACTGCTCCGGGTTACATCCCTGGTCACATCTCCTGATCCTTCCGAAACAGGGTTCTCAAATGTTACACCTTCCTTTCTGAAGAGATTAGAGATAGAGAGAGGGAGAATTAGTTACTTCGTTGGAGTTCCCACTGGGAACCCGGTGAGAACCTCAACGTAAACAACTTTTATATCAAAACCAATTCACAAGTTTTACTCACATTTTCCCTCCGTGTTTTGTCTCTTCTCCCTTCGTCATATTTTACTGTAGGGAAGACAAAGATATTGTTAGATCAGATTTCTCAACTTGAGAGAACCAATCGATCAGATTAATAACCCAGGCTTGTCAGACATGCAGCGAGACAGGAGAATACGAAGATCTTTGACCAATATTTGGCAACAACTTAACTCCAGCCCCTAGGTAGTAACGCATTACGCATGAGGGTCCAATACTATACAATGAATCTCGAGAAGGCCAGGCACCAGTATGAAAACATAAGAGGGTATATTTCTAGGAGAACAATATGTGCAACATACACCTCTCCAGCGATACACTGCGGGAGAGGAAACGGTAAAGTAAACAAAATTTGGAACATTTTGTCGTATACTGCAGTGGCTACAGAAGTGCTACCTCTCTCTCCCATAATATACAAATTTATCCGGACTACAATTTCCTCTATTCTCGCCACGATATATTCTACAGTACGTGTGGTAGAGAATAGCTCCACACCACAGACACAGAGAGCAATTGAGAGCTGCTTAAACTAGAATATCGTACGAGAGAATCGGAGAAGCACGCAGGGTTTTAAAACAGGGAAATGTTATTATAAGCGGGTCCTACAATATGCGTAGGAGCTCCCCCTTCTATAACTATCCCCCTTTTTCTCTCTCTATCTATTTGTTTCCGTTCTCTCTCTAGTTTTCTTATTCTTCAAGTTCGACAATTTCTCGCATTGGCTTGAAACCAAAACAAATAAACTGGGTGGCAAAGGAATAGCTAGCTCTATAGTAGAGGGACCTCTGCGGTCGACTATCATGCTATTGCTAGTGCTACAAGATGTACAAGATCTGGTAATTTATCATCTTCTCTTGACTCTTGGAGCTGGAAGATGATTATAAAGTGAAGATTGAATATGTAATTTGGACCCATATTATAACGAGGGTGTCACTAGGAGGAGTAGGACGTTTACATGACCCCACGTGCAGGAGGCTCTAGTTAATCCTCGAGATGGAGTTCCATATAAGACTCTTAGTAAGAGTCTGAGAATCAGGATGCAACTGATAACGAACATAGAAATGTGAGATGGAAGAGCGAGCTTTTTTAGGAAACCATAGGATTCACACACGCACTTTTATAGAAGCATGCATACTGACACATGATCCTATTCATTTTCATAACTCATGGCCTTGTAAAAAATTATTTCAATGCCCACCAATGTCAGTGACGACCAATGCAACTCTACATACCTCTGTACGGTGGTAACTAGAAGATGTTGCTCAATCTCGTCAAGAAGGTCGTCTGTCAATTAGGGGTCTTCTCGTTGACAGATAGAAAGGAGGGAGGAAGGAACATCCGGTAACGAACACAACGGTACAATTTGCACGTGCAGTTGCGCATTGTTCCGGAGGTAGGGACTATCACCGACCCCAAATCTTCCGATTCTCCCATCTGGGTATGGTGACACCCGGAGTATATGCTGTTACACTGCTGCATGCTACACTGAGATGAGGAGTTTGGTTGAGTAAGAATTGAAGAATAATAATCTTTACGGGCTGATAAATAAAATTTATAAATTCCATTCAAAACTTGTTTCTTTCCTCTTGGTCAATCGTCATTACATACACAAACACACACAAACTACACAGCTTGTGAAGCATACATTCTATCTATCTGTAACTATAAGTCCGGAATGGTTGAGGTCTACTGAATGCATGCTCTGGAAAGGAAATATTACGCTTGTAAATATGAGTCTTGTCATTCATTTTTGTCCTAATCAGTTCATTTCTCCACCGGTAATCTGCAGCTGCTCCATTACTCCCTTTGTTGGCGAAGGTGGGCGGTGCCCGTAGTACCGGACTCCTAACTGGCATGTTGGGCCACTGGTTCGGAGGGGTTTTCTGACTGATGGAGTATGCAGATGGACCCCGGTGTATATTGACTATATTGGTTGATATCCTGCTATTTGCAGTACGGCCCGATACCGTTGAATGTGTTGATGAAGGAGCAGTGTTGCTATTGGTAACGGAATACCGAGTTTTCAGGATGGAGGTATGTCTCCAATTAACCTTCCCATCTCTCTCAGGTTCCTTCTTCTGTACCAGTTTCTTGACAGGTTCTGGTGTGACACCCGATCGGCAGGACACCACGCTCATCTTCCTACTACCCGAGAATCCTGAATCGTTAGTTGTCTCTCTACTGACACACTCTGGCGCTGGCAAGGGACCTGATCTGAATGCCTCCTTGGTTAGAACCTCTGGAGTTATATTTTCTGTATCAGTTCGAGATTTGCTGGCCGAGTGTCGCCTGGCCATTTTTTGGTCTTCCCCGCTGCTTGTTGTTCGCATTGCAATTGTGGCAGTTTTGGGGCGACGCCGTAGTACTTTGGACCGTTTTGGAGAGGATATTGAGGTCTTCTTGGGTGGGGTGGAGCCTGTAGTTGCAGTTGTGGAAATGGAGGTTTTGGAGGCTTTGTCCTGGTCCGCTAGGTAACTGAAAGGGGTATAATGGTCACTCAAGCGTCAGTAGAGCTAGTTTGTAGTTCCCAAAGACAAAGGAAGGAAACCAAATCGTCCTAATTATATGGTGGGGCACCGGGGCGTGGAGAAACAGAGCAAGACAATTCCCGTACTAAGGTGATTTTTAAATAACCAATTATAATTCCCAAATTCCAAAAGCTTGTTGAGTAAGAGCTCTTATACCGGTAACCGGTCCCAAACTCCCAAACTCCTGCTCTTACCGGTCGAATTTGCGGCAGAGATAGTGATAGGTAGCGGTGTTGGAAGTGGTATTGTGTGTCAGAATATCCAATGATAGAGAGTGGACATTGGCATTGTGAAACTCTGACATATATCCCAGAACCTGAAAAAAGAAGTATTATTAATTCAGTCCTACTTTCAAACGGTGTGACTATATTTCTAAGTTCTAACTTCTTTGTACGTGTGGGATTTAATCAATTTGAACACGACACTGAACTCATCGTCTAGGGACCCCATTTATAATGGATCTCCAATAAGGTGACCTCTCAATGGATATACCTCTTGGTTCAGCTCGTCAGAAGTAGTCATATTGGGTGACTCCACCAGGTTCACATTACCACCCATCCATTCATGGGCTACACAGTCCCGGAGTGAAATCCGATCTTTCGGGTCAGGTTGTAGTAGTCGCTGTAACACATCACGAGCTTCTGAAACACGGAATTGATGTGATTTATTTTATTCAGGAACATCCATCTGGAGCTTGTGAAACTATATCTTTGGACCGTTTTGGAGAGGATAATGATGTCTTCTTGGGTGGGGTGGAGCTTGCTGTTGCAGTTGTGGAAATGGAGGTTTTGGAAGCTTTGTCCTGGTCCGCTAGGTAACTGAAAGGGTATAATGGTCACTATAGGGTCAGTAGAGGTACTTTGTGGTTCCTAAAGACAAAGGGAAGAATCCAAATCGTCCTAATTACATGACGTGATATTTTAAAATGCCGCCTGGAGCATACTTTCCCGTATAGCATTGTTCAAGCCCGGGGCGTGGGGAAACAGTGTCGAGCAAGGCAATTCCCGTACTGATTTTAATTTGAATGACGAACTACAATTCCCAAACTTCTGTTACTCCACAAGTATATTTACTAAGAGCTCTTACCGGTCGAATTTGCGACAGAGATAGTGATAGGTAGCGGTGTTGGAAGTGGTATTGTGTGTCAGAATATCCAATGATAGAGAGTGGACATTGGCATTGTGAAACTCTGACATATATCCCAGAACCTGAAAAAAGAAGTATTATTAATTCAGTCCTACTTTCAAACGGTGTGACTATATTTCTAAGTTCTAACTTCTTTGTACGTGTGGGATTTAATCAATTTGAACACGACACTGAACTCATCGTCTAGGGACCCCATTTATAATGGATCTCCAATAAGGTGACCTCTCAATGGATATACCTCTTGGTTCAGCTCGTCAGAAGTAGTCATATTGGGTGACTCCACCAGGTTCACATTACCACCCATCCATTCATGGGCTACACAGTCCCGGAGTGAAATCCGATCTTTCGGGTCAGGTTGTAGTAGTCGCTGTAACACATCACGAGCTTCTGAAACACGGAATTGATGTGATTTATTTTATTCAGGAACATCCATCTGGAGCTTGTGAAACTATATCCAATATGAACAATAAGTTGTCGATAGCTTGTCGCATATCGTTAGAATGGAAGCTGATTTAGTAACTGAATTTAGTTTAGTGTGTACCTGGACTAGTTCCGTGTGGCAGTGTCTCCATATCTCCCGATATCATCTTTTGGTACAACTTCTTGAGGTTGAAGGGCCGTACTTTGAATGGCAACTTACCCACCAGCATAGCAAACATATTGATACCTCTGAAAATGTATGATGTGTCATGTGACATATTGTTCTTGGTGATGAGAGAGATAAGATCATATAAAGTTGTTGTGCTATTCTTGAGAACGATCAAAGCCACAGAACACAACAATGATCGAACCAGCTCCAGCTCAAAGGCACCCAGCGAGTTTATTATTTAGTAACTACGGTGAAAATAGGGTCATGAATGTAACGCCAGATGTCCACACGGAAATCATACCCCTTGTTTGCAAGCAGCTCAGGTGCGGCATACGCAGGACTTCCACACTGTGTTCCCATGCCACCCTTTGATTTGAGAGCATTCAGTGTGTTACTGAGACCGAAATCTATTATTTTCAGATCTCCCAGTCGGTCTAGCATGATGTTCTCTACTTTTAGATCTCTGTGGACTACCCCTGCACTGTGCAGGTGCCACACCGCGCTAACCAACTGCCTCACGAACCTATGCAGGGGGAACAGTAAAATTGGGGTCATTTTGTAGGTAAATAAGTTGCCTTAGATCACTAGTAGCCAAGCAATCGTGGCGCTATTTTAAATGTAAAATACGAATGAACGCAAAACAGTGATCAACATTATCGACGATATACTTCTGTAAAAACTATACCTCTTTGTTACTCAGAGCCTCTCGGCGTCATTTTTTGAGATGTGATCCTTCATCTCCCCTCCCCTGATCAATTCCAGGATAAGATAAAATGCAATCTCCGTTTCCAAACTTTCATACAATCGAACCTGAGTACGTGGGGTGAAATGCTGTACGAGTGCGTCTATATGTTAATATATAATTTACGACATAATTACATTATAAGTCGCGACGAGACTTGTAAACATACTCCGCGGTCACCGCGTATATGCTGGTTTGAAACGCACTGTGACTGTGTCTTTCTATAAATAATTGAAAGAGTTTGCGCTAGAATATACTTGGTATTGCGCTAAATTTATAGACTTTTTCTTGCTATTTAATTTGCGGTTTGACTTTTATTTATGAAACAAGAAGTAGGTACATATAATTTTTTTGAACTCGCTCTCTTCACCTTCACGGGTCACGGGGTCCCGTGATAACAAAGGGAAACAATTCAAAGTTGTTTATATAATTCTCAATGAAATTGCGGTCGAATTGGTCGAATTTTAGGGCGAGTCAACAACTTTCTATTGAGATTATAAACAAAGTTGCAGTGCAAATTTAAATTATAATTCGCCCACTTACAACATTTGGATGACGTAGGCTTTGCAGCAGCTTCACCTCACGCTTCAGATTCTTCCACAGATATGAATCTTGTCGTGCTTTAGTCTTGTCTATAATCTTAATCGCTACCTAAAAATAGTTGTTGTTAAGTTGATACGCTTCAGCCTTGCTCGAACCTGCAATCTCTCCTAGAAGGGTCTGAACAATTCCCAAACAATTTCTTCTCTGTGTATGCACGATACAAGAAGAAAGTATTCTGATATCATATCCCTGCTTATTCATTCTTATATCGTTTCTTGTATGATATTGGTTGTACATTAAATTTAACAGCTTCAATATAGCATGTAAAATGTGGTTAGTGGGCGGTCTATCTCTCGTCCTGCTTCTTGCAGAGCTCTCCTCCAGTGAGCAGGACGTATACACAGAACAGGCCAATGTTGAGAGCAACCAGCCTGTAGCAACACAACAACCCGCTACGGGATCAGCTAAAGGTGAGAGCAACGCTACGGGATCAGATGAGGAAAATTCCAAAAATGAGGATGAGGTCGAGGAAGAGGTAGATGGTGGTGATTCAGCACAACATCCTGCTATCTACCGGGACCCGTGGGAGTTACCATCCTGGTTGACATGTTTCAAACCTGCCACGTACCTGGAGACTGCCATGCGAACTGTCAAGACCTACACTGGAACTGACCTAACTCAGTGTGCCGAGTATTGTGTTGTGGATGACAAGTGTGGTATACAGTGCAAGGTAGATGACTGTCCCTCCACACTATAGTCCTTGTACATGTTGTTCGTTAGCGAGACAGGGAAGGAGATACATAAGGCGAGTGTGTTGACTGCTAACAGGTTTTGTATCAAAAATCGTCACCCATCGTGTACCCTGACCATTACCAAAATGGTTGCTGAGAGCCAAAAACGTAGCCTAAATCTGATGTATGAGGAAGGTATTGATAACCGGCAGGTACAGATCACACAAAAGTGCTTGAATCAAGATGATAACAACTCGACGGGTATCAAATGGGGTATCTGTGACAATGATGGTGGAGTTTGGAATTTCACCATTGTCCCAAATGAGTTCAATACCATGTTTCACGATGCTAACTTACAGGCCCAACTACAGGGAACTGAGTTCTGTATGGCACATATGATCAACCCCCAGTCAGAAGAGGATACAGTCGTAACCCTGGAAACCTGTCAGACTCCACCACCCATTTCCCAGCAGTTCTTGGTCCAATCATACTTCTGCCAGTTCACATTTAACATACCCACTAATGTGACGGATGGAGGTCTAATGGAGGCACATGCTCCGTTATCTGGGGACTTGGTGGCTATATTCGCAGCGGTGGTACGGGATGAGCGGAGACCGTGCCCCGGGACCTTGGAGCCCCATTACGGGGTACTGCGGGGTAATGTTAGCGCTGTTGACACGATCATGGCGGGAATGGACCACCTCTATCTCACGGTCCCTGCCCTAAAGTAGATGTACTCGGCCACAAATAATACCGTTCTGGCACCCCTTATTAAATGCAATGATACGGGTGTTGCTCTAGAGGTAGATGGAGGAGGTTTACCGGTGTATCTTGTTTACACTTCGTTCGGCCTCAGTAGTCTATTCGTGATTAGTTTGCCGGTTATTGTCGCAATTTTTTCCCTGCCTGGGTCAATGCCCGAAGGGCATTGACCCAGGATGATGTTTTAGCACGCACGTGCTATATCTCTCGTCCTGCTTCTTGCAGAGCTCTCCTCCAGTGAGCAGGACGTATACACAGAACAGGCCAATGTTGAGAGCAACCAGCCTGTAGCAACACAACAACCCGCTACGGGATCAGCTAAAGGTGAGAGCAACGCTACGGGATCAGATGAGGAAAATTCCAAAAATGAGGATGAGGTCGAGGAAGAGGTAGATGGTGGTGATTCAGCACAACATCCTGCTATCTACCGGGACCCGTGGGAGTTACCATCCTGGTTGACATGTTTCAAACCTGCCACGTACCTGGAGACTGCCATGCGAACTGTCAAGACCTACACTGGAACTGACCTAACTCAGTGTGCCGAGTATTGTGTTGTGGATGACAAGTGCACATATGTCACGTTCCATCTACTGACAGGGAGGTGTGATATCAGGAACATGATGTTGTTCGTTAGCGAGACAGGGAAGGAGATACATAAGGCGAGTGTGTTGACTGCTAACAGGTTTTGTATCAAAAATCGTCACCCATCGTGTACCCTGACCATTACCAAAATGGTTGCTGAGAGCCAAAAACGTAGCCTAAATCTGATGTACGAGGAAGGTATTGATAACCGGCAGGTACAGATCACACAAAAGTGCTTGAATCAAGATGATAACAACTCGACGGGTATCAAATGGGGTATCTGTGACAATGATGCTGGAGTTTGGAATTTCACCATTGTCCCAAATGAGTTCAATACCATGTTTCACGATGCTAACTTACAGGCCCAACTACAGGGAACTGAGTTCTGTATGGCACATATGATCAACCCCCAGTCAGAAGAGGATACAGTCGTAACCCTGGAAACCTGTCAGACTCCACCACCCATTTCCCAGCAGTTCTTGGTCCAATCATACTTCTGCACGTTCACATTTAACATACCCACAAATGTGACGGATGGAGGTCTAATGGAGGCACATGCTCCGTTATCTGGGGACTTGGTGGCTATATTCGCAGCGGTGGTACGGGATGAGCGGAGACCGTGCCCCGGGACCTTGGAGCCCCATTACGGGGTACTGCGGGGTAATGTTAGCGCTGTTGACACAATCATGGCGGGAATGGTGGTGGAGATAGAGTGCCAGGGACGGGATTTCATCTACATGAGCCGGTGTTATGATACCGTCCTGACACCCCTTATTAAATGCAATGATACGGGTGTTGCTCTAGAGGTAGATGGAGGAGGTATACCGGTGTATCTTGTTTACACATCGTTTGGCCTCAGTAGTCTATTCGTTATTAGTTTGCCGGTTATTGGCGCAAAACAAGAGCCATTTTGGTAGCGACCCTCCTTTTAGGGTCTTAGTCTAGTCTCTGATGTTGTAGTGGAAATGAGATCTGATTCTTCTAATCTTGGGTAGGGATTATCTTAAACCCCAAAGCCGTCCCAATATTTTGGAACTTGGCAGTTGACAAGGCTGTTTTGATCAAGCAATTAAGAGTCTGTCTTAATTCTATGGGAGACAAAACACACGATACAAGAGAGAAAGTAGAAATGTTATGAAATAATGATTAGGACTATAATTGTCTCGTACCATGAAGACAAATCGAACAAGATCAATTACGGATTTACCGCTGGACAAACTGATTTAACGACCAAGTTATTGTTACACAACGTTACTTATTTACCTTTTCCCCCGTTAGGACATGAAGGCCTTCTTTGACTTTAGCGAATGCTCCCTCTCCTATAGTTTTTCCAATCAGATAGTTCCCTATCCTCTTCTTACTGAAACAATGGAAACATTATTGGTGAGGAAGAGAGACGGAAAAGGGCCGGGTATATTATAGCCATCTCCAGCGGTTAATAGCCGAGGAAACAGAAGGTGAAATCAAATCAAACTAGAATGAAAAGGTGGAAGGGGCTGAGGCTTTACTACTCCTTCTCTGTTACTTTATCTCATATTGTTCTGTGACAGAAAAATATTGTTATTGCGGAGACATTGTCATGTCAGGCGACTCAAGTATTGTTGTTCTAAGACAGCATGTTATCAACACACTGTTGACTCCATGTTATCTGCAGTACACCCACTACAGTTGCATGCTCAGTGCAGTGGGGGCCACCACTGCCACAGTTTAACATGCCTGTTATAAGATAGGACCACCTCTCTCGGTATCTTGTAGACTGCATTGGGCACTGTCTCCACAGGAGTCTGGGTAGATGACACCCCAGTTAGAGGTCCTCCCGGGGGTACGGTGGGGGTTTGGGTAGCAACTACCATGTGTTTTGCAAGATGCCAGAATAAGCGACAAGCAGAGAGCGAGGATTGCAAATATTTTAGTATCAATCAAAGGAGGAGAGGGGATATAGTATGACAAGTAGTACAGAGGGCTGTGCTCTCATGTCACGTGGTCCCTCTAAAGTGCTTGATACACGAGTACACCTGATTGACACGTGTGGCCCTATTGTCTTGTGGCTTTTAAATTGCTTGTGCTGCTCCTGCTCTGGTGGAGGAGGGGGTCATACTCTGACGGGTGAATGAGAGGGAGAGATAGTTACTTTTGATAGAGAGAGAGAGAGAGAGAGAGAGAGAGAGAG
>AVPN01001008.1:0-30411 GCA_000695325.1 Pleurobrachia bachei
CTCTCTCTCTCTCTCTCTCTCTCTCTCTCTCTCTTTCTCTCTTTCTCCCCTAACAAGTTAACCCCCCCTTTTTGCAGCATATCCGTACTCCAGTGGCTGTGTAACGCGGATAAAGCCTCTCACAATCCCTTCAAGCGTCTTCGCAGTTTCTTCACCATGCTCTACTCATCGATGGTACGTGTATTATAAAACTCAGTAGAACACTGTTGTCCTAGAGCTAGCTCATTCTAATTCATCTCCCTATTTATTAGAGGCAGGGAGGGAGAGCAGTTTTCCAGCTATACCCAGAATCTCCAAAGCAAATGGAACTCATAACAGGTACAATACTCGGGGTAGAGATGAGTCAACTCTCAGATGACAGGGGGTCCTCCCGATTATCTTCTCCTATCTTCTCTTTCTGTCACTCTCTCACAAGATCTAATGTATAATTCCCACTTTACAGAGCAAGCGACAAGGTGCGGGTTTACAGGAGGCGTGGTGGTTGACTACCCAAACAGTACCAAAGCTAAGAAGATCTTTCTCTGTTTGTTCGCTGGGGTCCCTGTGTCGGGGGTGAAGATGCCTCAAGCACTGGGGGCTGAGGGCGAGGATACTGTTCAGTATAGTAATGAGAGGTGGGTTACTAAGGGGTTACTAGGGGGGTTACTAGGGGGTACTATACCTGTGTCGGGGGTTACTATCATGGGTTCCTGAGGGGTAATAATTGATACAAATATTTCTTTGAACAGTGATTTATGTTTTACGAATGTGAAATATTCCTCCAATCAATGCCTTATATTTCCTCAGGCAATCTGGTAAGAAGAGGAAGAGAGGTGAGGTTTCTAAAAAGGAATGGATCCACAACAAAAAACAAAGAAGAAGGGTACAGGGAAAGGAAGTTACCGCAGACTCAAAATACACCGGCAGAAAGAGGAAACCAAAGTTTTAAAGACTTTTTATATGAGACAAGTTTTCTGTTTTATTGTTCCTTTGTAATTTATTTATCACCTCCTTCATCCTACTTTTAACTTTTCTGGTTCTGATTGCACTGATTTTCCTTTCTCGACCCTATTCCCCCACGCCCCGGAGGGTTAGAATATAACAAGTATTGATTAGGGTATTAAATTGTAATCTCTCTCTTGACAGAATGAGATATGTGAAAGGAGTTCTACTACTGTTTTTAGTAACTCAATTAGTAGCAGGAGAGGTAGATTGTCCTGGTCTTTCAGGGGTAGCTGGATATAATCTAAACCTTATAAATCGGTAAGGAACTGAGTTATGGCGAGACTCTATCAATTTTTAAATCACCATTTATTTTTTTCAGGGAGTTTAAAACAGTTTACGAAGATACTGTTTTTAGATTAAATTTATGTTCCAACGTCTCTTCATGCGACGGTAAGTTTCATACTGCGAAGTATGCATTGTTTAGTTTACCACCCCTTGTCAAGGACTGAAGGACAACCCCCCAGGTTCCATTACAGCCTCCCTAACCCAGTTATATTGGGTCTCTTATCCCTCTAACTATATTGCAGGTTCAGTGGGTTGTTTTACAGTGATGGGAGGTGACACGACCTCCCTGGGAAATGTAACTAACAGCACAGTCAACTCAGATCATCTGCACGTGCAGTTATACCAACCTGTCAGCAATATCACCACCCATATAACCCTACTGTGTCGAGATAATACTTTGGTATGTGTTGGGAAGTAGATTAGGAGTAATAAAACTTGATATTGAGTACAATAATAATTTCATGAGACATGATCGTCATTTCATACTGAGAGTACGTGCGTGATATTGAAATTACTTCCCAAATTCAATCCCATTCTCAAAGAGAATTTCATCTCCTATTTCTCTCTCTCCCAGGGTCGACCAGTGGTCCAGCACAAAACCAGCACTGCGATCTACATGGTATGGGAAAGTGCAGCTGCGTGCAGTGCAGATACCAACCCTTCCCTGGCACCCTGCTATGTATACGATACCGATAACACGCTATACGATCTGAGCGGACTGTCTGGTGTCACATATCACATCCCAGTATCGACCAGTGGGGTTTACCTGGCTGTTTGTGGCGCTGTAACCGGGGAAAACTCTTGTGATGGTAGGAAGACACAAGACACACATTACATGGTGTTGCACATGTAATGGGGAGGTTTCTCTTTGTTGAGTTGCCTTTATACCAGACAGTGTTAGGAGGGATATGCCGTAATGAGGGTCGATATAGAGGGTGAGATGAGTTCCTAAAATCTTTGTGAATTTTCAGGTGGGTCAGCTTGCTATAAGCGTCCAAACGGGGACAAGGAGAGTATTGGACATTTGGACTCTACAACTAAGCCCTCTGTAGAGAATGGATTGGTGACCCTAACTTACGAAAAAAAGAATATTGGTTCGACAACCTGTCCCACCATCACCACTATAATTTCCTTTATTTGTGATGAAAGAATGGTAAGATATAGAGAGGGGAGAGAATGGTAAGATAGACAAGGGAGGGAGGAATAGATAGATAAATTCTGAAGTCTGAACAAAGCTTTCCACGCACATTGTGGTCTTTTATTATTTGTGGAGTGGGATGATTATGCATCTCAAACCCCAAAAGGATTCATTATTACACAGTGCCATTACATTGCAGCAAAGTGCACCAGTTCTAGTTAGTACAGAAGTGTCCTGCCTATGGTTGGTTAGATGGAAAACACCCAACGCGTGTCCTGTGAAACCTGTCAAGGATATCGGCTGTAAAGTCCATGGTCCTAGTATTTGGTTTGATCTCACACCACTTCAATCTCAAGGTATGTGAGATATGATGTGTTTCAAATTCTGCAACACTGATATGGGGAGAGTGTTGAATAAAGATTAACATATTGTAATCAATTATTTATAATAGTAAGTAAGCATCATGGCCCATGGGGATGAGAATATGATGTTTTACCCCCACCCCATCCTCCCAGTGTTCAACGTCACAGAAGGTGATCACCAGTTCTCACTATCGGTATGCAGCACTACAATACCCTGCGATGGATCCAAATCATCGGGGTGTATTTCCAACCCTGAGATCGGAAATGAAAAGTCCATGGGGAGTTATACGGAGGGTAATCTGGTTTGGGATGATACTGGTCTATCTCTTGTTCTCTCTGGGGGTGCCCAGTGCTCCAGGGGACCCGTCAGGTCTACCAAGGTTAGAGTTGTAAATTGTAATTTGTAGCTGTCTGGATTCTGGGTAGAATTAGATGGATTTTATAAATTTAATCGGTTATGTCCTTTGTATCTGGGAAGGTTCTGAAAGAAACCCCTAGTCTACTAATTTATCGGTTGTCTATTATTTTGTCCGCCCACTACCCTGTTCCATACAGGTGACTTTTGTATGTGATAAGACAGCTGGGGAGGGTACTCCTGTGCTAGAAGAGGATGTATATTGTTTCTACCCTTTTATATGGAAAACAGCATACGCCTGTCCAACTTCACAGGTATATTACCAGCTACTAGGCAACAACCCAATTCCAGGGTAGGAGTGAGAGAGAGATTGGTAGTGGTGCTAGTTAGTGTGCAACCGAACACAGGAATTGCAATCACTTAGCTGGTTTGGCAGTTATTCTTGCTTCCACTTTCATGTGTTTGACTGCCGAACTAAGTGTGTAAACGTGTGTAAATGGTTTGATACGGTGAATTTTGACTTGTTGTGAGACAGGGTCGAGCTTGGCAAGGTGAATCTTGTGTGTAAGGTGTGTGGGCGATATACTGTTTCCAAGTGGGTCCCCCTGATAGGCTGACAAAATGAGGGAGAGAGAGGGAGAGGGGTATAACCCTCCAAGCTTCCTGGAATTTTATACACACTATGCTATGGTACACTGAACACTCCCTTCTGGTGCCAACTACCAGTTCCCCTTTTTTTACACACAAGTTACTCACGTGCGAGTGAGTTTATAAAGTTGGGGCAATCTACATGGAAACTACTCTAACCGATCCCTAATCCCCTGATCTAGGCGAGCACGTGTTCCAAATATGGGACGGATGGGGAGCTGTACGATCTATCTCGTTTTGACAGTGACTGGACTCCAGTGCCAATAGGGAGCTCCACAGATGAAGGTGCATTAAGTTGTAATAGACCATTTTAACCAGTAATCTAATCATACAGTCTAGTAAACACTGTTATTACAGAACTAATTCATTCTAATTCATCTCCCAATTGATTATTCTATTATCCCAATTTTAAGAGCTAATTTATTCTAATTAATCTCCATTTTATTAGAGACAGGGAGGAAGGGCAGTTTTCCAGCTATACCCAGAATCTCCAAAGCAAATGGAACTCATAACAGGTATAATACTCGGGATAGAGATGAGTCAGCTCTTAGATGACAGGAGGTCCTCCTCCTTAAGAGGTCCTCCTGATCTTCTCATATCTTCTGCTTCTGTCACTCTCCTACAAAATCTTATTTTCCCCAAATGTATTTACTCTGAAGTGATTATAAATTACCACTTTTCAGAGCAAGCTACAAGGTGTGGGTTTACAGGCGGAGTGGTGGTTGACTACCCAAACAGTACCAAAGCTAAGAAGATCTTTCTCTGTTTGTTTGCTGGGGTACCTGTGTCAGGGGTGAAGATGCCCCAAGCACTGGGGGCTGAGGGCGAGGATACTGTCCAGTATAGTAACGAGAGGTGGGTTACTAAGGGGTTACTAGGGGCGTTACTAGGGGGCGTTACTAGGGGGCGTTACTAGGGGTCCCTGTGTCAGGGGTGAAGATGCCTCAAGCACTGGGCGCTGAGGGCGAGGATACTGTCCAGTATTATAGTAACGAGAGGTAGGTTACTAAGGGGGGTTACTAAGGGTTACTAGGAGGTACCTGTGTCAGGGGTTACTAGGGGTTACTATCATGAGTTCCCGAGGGGTAATAATTCGTACAAATATTTCTTTGAACAGTGATTCTTGTTTTACGAATGTGAAATATTCCTCCAATCAATGCCTATTATATTTCCTCAGGCAATCAGGTAAGAAGAGGAAGCGAGGCGAGGTTTCTAAAAAGGAATGGATCCACAACAAAAAACAAAGAAGAAGGGTGCAAGGAAAGGAAGTTACCGCAGATTCAAAATACACCGGCAGAAAGAGGAAACCAAAGTTTTAAAGACTTTTATATACGAGACAAGTTTTCTGTTTTATTGTTCCTTTGTAATTTATTTATCACCTCCTCCTACTTTTAATTTATTCTGTGCTTATGATTGCATTGATTGACTCGACCCCATTTTCCCATGCCCCAGGGGGTTAGAACATTGTTTAAGGTATTAAATTGTAATATCTCTCTTGACAGAATGAGATATGTGAAAGGAGTTCTACTACTGTTTTTAGTAACTCAATTAGTAGCAGGAGAGGTAGATTGTCCTGGTCTTTCAGGGGTAGCTGGATATAATCTAAACCTTATAAATCGGTAAGGAACTGAGTTATGGCGAGACTCTATCAATTTTTAAATCACCATTTATTTTTTTCAGGGAGTTTAAAACAGTTTACGAAGATACTGTTTTTAGATTAAATTTATGTTCCAACGTCTCTTCATGCGACGGTAAGTTTCATACTGCGAAGTATGCATTGTTTAGTTTACCACCCCTTGTCAAGGACTGAAGGACAACCCCCCAGGTTCCATTACAGCCTCCCTAACCCAGTTATATTGGGTCTCTTATCCCTCTAACTATATTGCAGGTTCAGTGGGTTGTTTTACAGTGATGGGAGGTGACACGACCTCCCTGGGAAATGTAACTAACAGCACAGTCAACTCAGATCATCTGCACGTGCAGTTATACCAACCTGTCAGCAATATCACCACCCATATAACCCTACTGTGTCGAGATAATACTTTGGTATGTGTTGGGAAGTAGATTAGGAGTAATAAAACTTGATATTGAGTACAATAATAATTTCATGAGACATGATCGTCATTTCATACTGAGAGTACGTGCGTGATATTGAAATTACTTCCCAAATTCAATCCCATTCTCAAAGAGAATTTCATCTCCTATTTCTCTCTCTCCCAGGGTCGACCAGTGGTCCAGCACAAAACCAGCACTGCGATCTACATGGTATGGGAAAGTGCAGCTGCGTGCAGTGCAGATACCAACCCTTCCCTGGCACCCTGCTATGTATACGATACCGATAACACGCTATACGATCTGAGCGGACTGTCTGGTGTCACATATCACATCCCAGTATCGACCAGTGGGGTTTACCTGGCTGTTTGTGGCGCTGTAACCGGGGAAAACTCTTGTGATGGTAGGAAGACACAAGACACACATTACATGGTGTTGCACATGTAATGGGGAGGTTTCTCTTTGTTGAGTTGCCTTTATACCAGACAGTGTTAGGAGGGATATGCCGTAATGAGGGTCGATATAGAGGGTGAGATGAGTTCCTAAAATCTTTGTGAATTTTCAGGTGGGTCAGCTTGCTATAAGCGTCCAAACGGGGACAAGGAGAGTATTGGACATTTGGACTCTACAACTAAGCCCTCTGTAGAGAATGGATTGGTGACCCTAACTTACGAAAAAAAGAATATTGGTTCGACAACCTGTCCCACCATCACCACTATAATTTCCTTTATTTGTGATGAAAGAATGGTAAGATATAGAGAGGGGAGAGAATGGTAAGATAGACAAGGGAGGGAGGAATAGATAGATAAATTCTGAAGTCTGAACAAAGCTTTCCACGCACATTGTGGTCTTTTATTATTTGTGGAGTGGGATGATTATGCATCTCAAACCCCAAAAGGATTCATTATTACACAGTGCCATTACATTGCAGCAAAGTGCACCAGTTCTAGTTAGTACAGAAGTGTCCTGCCTATGGTTGGTTAGATGGAAAACACCCAACGCGTGTCCTGTGAAACCTGTCAAGGATATCGGCTGTAAAGTCCATGGTCCTAGTATTTGGTTTGATCTCACACCACTTCAATCTCAAGGTATGTGAGATATGATGTGTTTCAAATTCTGCAACACTGATATGGGGAGAGTGTTGAATAAAGATTAACATATTGTAATCAATTATTTATAATAGTAAGTAAGCATCATGGCCCATGGGGATGAGAATATGATGTTTTACCCCCACCCCATCCTCCCAGTGTTCAACGTCACAGAAGGTGATCACCAGTTCTCACTATCGGTATGCAGCACTACAATACCCTGCGATGGATCCAAATCATCGGGGTGTATTTCCAACCCTGAGATCGGAAATGAAAAGTCCATGGGGAGTTATACGGAGGGTAATCTGGTTTGGGATGATACTGGTCTATCTCTTGTTCTCTCTGGGGGTGCCCAGTGCTCCAGGGGACCCGTCAGGTCTACCAAGGTTAGAGTTGTTCTCTCTTGACAGAATGAGATATGTGAAAGGAGTTCTACTACTGTTTTTAGTAACTCAATTAGTAGCAGGAGAGGTAGATTGTCCTGGTCTTTCAGGGGTAGCTGGATATAATCTAAACCTTATAAATCGGTAAGGAACTGAGTTATGGCGAGACTCTATCAATTTTTAAATCACCATTTATTTTTTTCAGGGAGTTTAAAACAGTTTACGAAGATACTGTTTTTAGATTAAATTTATGTTCCAACGTCTCTTCATGCGACGGTAAGTTTCATACTGCGAAGTATGCATTGTTTAGTTTACCACCCCTTGTCAAGGACTGAAGGACAACCCCCCAGGTTCCATTACAGCCTCCCTAACCCAGTTATATTGGGTCTCTTATCCCTCTAACTATATTGCAGGTTCAGTGGGTTGTTTTACAGTGATGGGAGGTGACACGACCTCCCTGGGAAATGTAACTAACAGCACAGTCAACTCAGATCATCTGCACGTGCAGTTATACCAACCTGTCAGCAATATCACCACCCATATAACCCTACTGTGTCGAGATAATACTTTGGTATGTGTTGGGAAGTAGATTAGGAGTAATAAAACTTGATATTGAGTACAATAATAATTTCATGAGACATGATCGTCATTTCATACTGAGAGTACGTGCGTGATATTGAATTTACTTCCCAAATTCAATTCCATTCTCAAAAAGAATTTCATCTCCTATTTCTCCCAGGGTCGACCTGTGGTCCAGCACAAGACCAGCACTACCATCTACATGGTATGGGAAAGTGCAGCTGCGTGCAGTGCAGATACCAACCCTTCCCTGGCACCCTGCTATGTATACGATACCGATAACACGCTATACGATCTGAGCGGACTGTCTGGTGTCACATATCACATCCCAGTATCTACCAGTGGGGTTTACCTGGCTGTGTGTGGCACTGTAACCGGGGAGAACTCTTGCGATGGTAGGTGATACCTGGTCACTATAGACACACATTACATGGTGTTGATCATGTAATGGGGAGGTTTCTCTTTGTTGAGTTGCCTTTATACCAGACAGTGTTAGGAGGGATATGCCGTAATGAGGGTCGATATAGAGGGTGAGGTGAGTTCCTAAAATCTTTGTGAATTTTCAGGTGGGTCAGCTTGCTATAAGCGTCCAAACGGGGACAAGGAGAGTATTGGACATTTGGACTCTACAACTAAGCCCTCTGTAGAGAATGGATTGGTGACCCTAACTTATGAAAAGAAGAATATTGGTTCGGCAACCTGTCCCACAATTACCACTATAATTTCCCTTATTTGTGATGAAAGAATGGTAAGATATAGAGAGGGGAGAGAATGGTAAGATAGACAAGGGAGGGAGGAATAGATAGATAAATTCTGAAGTCTGAACAAAGCTTTCCACGCACATTGTGGTCTTTTATTATTTGTGGAGTGGGATGATTATGCATCTCAAACCCCAAAAAGGATTCATTATTACACAGTGCTATTACATTGCAGCAAAGTGCACCAGTTCTAGTTAGTACAGATGTGCCCTGCCTATGGGTGGTTAGATGGAAAACACCCAACGCGTGTCCTGTGAAACCTGTCAAGGATATCGGCTGTAAAGTCCATGGTCCTAGTATTTGGTTTGATCTCACACCACTTCAATCTCAAGGTATGTGAGATATGATGTGTTTCAAATTCTGCAACACTGATATGGGGAGAGTGTTGAATAAAGATTAACATATTGTAGTCAATTATTTATAATAGTAAGTAAGCATCATGGGGATGAGAATATGATTTTTAATCCCCAACCCATTCTCCCAGTGTTCAACGTCACAGAAGGTGATCACCAGTTCTCACTATCGGTATGCAGCACTACAATACCCTGCGATGGATCCAAATCATCGGGGTGTATTTCCAACCCTGAGATCGGAAATGAAAAGTCCATGGGGAGTTATACGGAGGGTAATCTGGTTTGGGATGATACTGGTCTATCTCTTGTTCTCTCTGGGGGTGCCCAGTGCTCCAGGGGACCCGTCAGGTCTACCAAGGTTAGAGTTTTTGTGAGTCTTTTGTAGCTGTCTGTATCTGGGTAGAATTAGGTGAGGTTTATTCATATAGGTGATATATGTAATGTATCAGTCCTTTGTATCTGGGAAGGTCTTGAAACCCTTAGTCAATTAATTTCTCGGTTGCCTGTTATTTTGTTAACCCACTACCCTATTCTATACAGGTGATGTTTGTATGTGATAAGACAGCTGGGGAGGGTACTCCTGTGCTAGAAGAGGATGTATATTGTTTCTACCCTTTTATATGGAAAACAGCATACGCCTGTCCAACTTCACAGGTATATTACCAGCTACTAGGCCTGCTAACAAATTCACCTCTATTACGCTGAGGGATAGTTTCATTACCAAGGCCTGCCCAATCTCACAATCCTCAGTATGGCAGTTATAATATTCAAACACGGGTATTGCAATCACTTTGGCAGTTATTCCCGATTCCATTATTATTTGTTTGACTGCCGAACTAAGTGTGTAAACGTGTGTAAATGGTTTGATACGGTGAATTTTGACTTGTTGTGAGACAGGGTCGAGCTTGGCAAGGTGAATCTTGTGTGTAAGGTGTGTGGGCGATATACTGTTTCCAAGTGGGTCCCCCTGATAGGCTGACAAAATGAGGGAGAGAGAGGGAGAGGGGTATAACCCTCCAAGCTTCCTGGAATTTTATACACACTATGCTATGGTACACTGAACACTCCCTTCTGGTGCCAACTACCAGTTCCCCTTTTTTTACACACAAGTTACTCACGTGCGAGTGAGTTTATAAAGTTGGGGCAATCTACATGGAAACTACTCTAACCGATCCCTAATCCCCTGATCTAGGCGAGCACGTGTTCCAAATATGGGACGGATGGGGAGCTGTACGATCTATCTCGTTTTGACAGTGACTGGACTCCAGTGCCAATAGGGAGCTCCACAGATGAAGAGCTTACCTTTAGTCTGTGTGGAGGAACCGAACGGTGTCCTGGAGCATCTCTCTGCAGGTAACAACATGGTAACCATGGTAATCACACGGTAACTAGTAATGTTAACCACAGGGTAGCTATAATAATATTCACCACGATGTAACTATTTATGGTAACCACGCGGTAACTAGTAATGATAACCATTGGGAACCGTGCATTTTAACCATACTACCCCACATATCAGAGAGAAGAGTGATGGTAGCAATGAGACACTGGCCTCTCTAACTGAACATTTGACTGTAAACCCTGACAAGTCGATATCAATCCAGTATGAAGTCTGCAACACTGATATGGGGAGAGTGTTGAATAAAGATTAACATATTGTAATCAATTATTTATAATAGTAAGTAAGCATCATGGCCCATGGGGATGAGAATATGATGTTTTACCCCCACCCCATCCTCCCAGTGTTCAACGTCACAGAAGGTGATCACCAGTTCTCTCTATCGGTATGTGACACTACAATACCCTGCGATGGGTCCACATCATCGGGGTGCATTTCCAACCCTGAGATCGGAAACGAAAAGTCCATGGGGAGTTATACGGAGGGGAATCTGGTATGGGATGATACTGGTCTATCTCTTGTTCTCTCTGGGGGTGCCCAGTGCTCCAGGGGACCCGTCAGGTCTACCAAGGTTAGAGTTGTAAATTGTAATTTGTAGCTGTCTGGATTCTGGGTAGAATTAGATGGATTTTATAAATTTAATCGGTTATGTCCTTTGTATCTGGGAAGGTTCTGAAAGAAACCCCTAGTCTACTAATTTATCGGTTGTCTATTATTTTGTCCGCCCACTACCCTGTTCCATACAGGTGACTTTTGTATGTGATAAGACAGCTGGGGAGGGTACTCCTGTGCTAGAGGAGGATGTGTACTGTTTCTACCCGTTTATATGGAAAACAGCATACGCCTGTCCAACTTCACAGGTATATTACCAGCTACTAGGCAACAACCCAATTCCAGGGTAGGAGTGAGAGAGAGATTGGTAGTGGTGCTAGTTAGTGTGCAACCGAACACAGGAATTGCAATCACTTAGCTGGTTTGGCAGTTATTCTTGCTTCCACTTTCATGTGTTTGACTGCCGAACTAAGTGTGTTGGAATGGGTAGCCGGTAGATGCGGTGTGTTGTGAGACAGGGTCGAGCTTGGCAAGGTGAATCTTGTGTGTAAGGTGTGTGGGCGATATACTGTTTTCAAGTGGGTCCCCCTGATAGGCTCACAAAATGAGGGAGCTGGGAGAGGTATAACTCTCCAAGCTTCCTGGAATTATATACACACGCACTCTCTTCACTCCTGGTGCCAGTCCCTACAGGCCATACACTACTTAACCCCACTTGCTCACGTGCAAGCGAGTTAGTTAATGGGGGCAATCCATCTTAAAACTAATCCGGTAATCCCTGATACCTGATCTCCCCTGATTCCTGATACCTGATACCTATTATAATAATCCCCTAATCCCTGATCTAGGCAAGCACGTGTTCCAAATATGGGACGGATGGGGAGCTGTACGATCTATCTCGTTTTGACAGTGACTGGACTCCAGTGCCAATAGGGAGCTCCACAGATGAAGAGCTTACCTTTAGTCTGTGTGGAGGAACCGAACGGTGTCCTGGAGCATCTCTCTGCAGGTAACAACATGGTAACCATGGTAATCACACGGTAACTAGTAATGTTAACCACAGGGTAGCTATAATAATATTCACCACGATGTAACTATTTATGGTAACCACGCGGTAACTAGTAATGATAACCATTGGGAACCGTGCATTGTAACCATACTACCCCACCTATATCAGAGAGAAGAGTGATGGTAGCAATGAGACACTGGCCTCTCTAACTGAACATTTGACTGTAAACCCTGACAAGTCGATATCAATCCAGTACGAAGGAGCGGGTACTTGTGAGGGAACTTCTACATCCATGACGGTAAAACTAGGGCCCTAAAACTCTCTCTTTCTCCGTCTCTTTCTCTCTCTCTTTTTTGAGAATTTTCCGATTGGTTTCCATTTCTTTTTCAATTTTTTGGCGGTTTTTCTTTGCCCCCACTACCATGATGTACTAATTAATCTCTCCCATCATGTACAGGTTGATCTGACATGTAAACAGGGTAGTGGTATCACCACACCTCGTCTGGTCTCAGCGGACCCCTGTAACTATTTCATCGACTGGGCCATGTCAGAAGCGTGCCCTGCCCACCAGGCGGAGGGCAGCAATTGTACAGTTCGGGATGGGGTTACCGGGATGGTGTGGACCTTGGATGGGCTCCGTGGACGGGAACTAACAGTACCACTTGAAGGGTAAGGGAACTAACAGTGCCCCTAGAAGGATGTGTTTCACATTCAATACGCGATCTCCCTTTCTTTTCTCGTGTCCCTCCTCCTTACTTTTCCAAGTCTCCCAACCCCTTCCTGCCTCCCGAAACCCTTCCTTGCTGTTCAAGTCTCCCAAACCCCCCCTCCAGCACATCAACTAACGTGATGGTGTCCCTCTGTGGAACACTCTCCTCCTGCTCTGGGGCAAGTGTGTGTACCCAAGAGGGACTCAAGCTGGGTTACCCGGGGCAACCAATGACGGAACCCCGCTACGACTCTGGGTCTCTAACGATGGTCCTCACGGGGGAGGTATGCCCAGATAGTTCGGGACAGTTCCTGAAAACTATCATGGAGTTCACATGTGGCAGTGTTTCAGGTACTTTTTAGAGGTGTTTCAGAACATTACAAACTACAGTCTATAGGGGGGAGTTTTTTCTAAGTTTTTTCTTTCTCCTATCTAACACGATATACATTTCAGCTAGTAAAGGGCAGAAGATTAACGAGTGCTACTACTATTTGGAATTTTCTGACCCATCTCTTTGTCCCCAAATTCCCATGGAATGCGTGGTACACAACCAAACACACAGGTAAATAATCAATTAATTAATTAAACAAATAATTAGAAAACAAGTTCACACAATCATTTCTAGCATTTGTAATCTGTGATTCCAAGCGTCGCACACGTAAAACTTTACATTACGATTACGAGCGTTATTTGAATCCTGGCTACAAACTGACACCCCGTTAGGAGACAAAAACTGTCCTAAATCGTTACCCTCCTCCCCGAAACACATCTTAAACCGACCAAAACTGTCAAAAACGGAGAGTCGATCATTTCCATACTCAGTCACCAGTACAGTACCAGCTAGATCAACTGCGATACTACTCGGATAACTCATTTGACCGGCATCAGACCCAAACGATCCAAAAGTGCTCACAAACTGTCCGTTAGAAAGTCGGAATATCTGAACTCTGTGGTTGTGATGATCACACACAAACAGATCTCCAGTTGGAGAAACAGCGACTCCACATGGCTCCATGAATTCCCCCTCTCCGGTTCCCTCCCTTCCAAAAGTATGACTAAACCTCCCATCTAGAGATAGAACCTGAACTCTGTTGTTACCGGAATCTGCCACTACAACACACTCCCCTGCTATTGTGATTGCTTGAGGTTTTATGAACTGCCCCTGTCCAGTGCCACTGCACCCGATAATCCTCTTGAACCTTCCCTCGGAAGTGAACACTTGGATCCTATCGTTCCTCGTATCCAGTACAAATATGTTGTCCTGCCCATCAACTGCAATATCACCTGGTGCCCTGAATTCCCGGACACCATTGCCCTCGTTCCCGAATATCTGCACAAAGTTCCCGTTTTCCTCCAATATCTGGACCCGGTTATTCCTCTGGTCGGCAACAACAATGTGCCCGTTGGCCAACTGACCCATTCCACAGGGGTGAAAGAAGTCACCCAGGCTGGTTCCACAGGACCCAATTTGGTGGACAGCCCTGATCCTACCAGGGGAGGCCATGGGTCTGGGCAGAGTTCTGGGTGGTTGTTGTTGGTCCTGCTGCTGCTGAGTTGGGTACCGAATAGTGACGTCACGAGGTACTCTCTCCAGGTTAATATGAACATCCGAGTTCTCATCACCGTTATTCCTAGTTCGGCGCCTCCTGGCTGACACTCGAGCTGTGTTCACTCTGCTATTCAGTATGGAGTCTGTATCCCTCGGCTCTTCCTTGGTTAGTTTCACCTCCCCCAGCTCCAGACCATCTATCTGCGTAGCCAGGGTATCCTGTACAGGGGTGAAGTCGATCCAGCTGAGGACAGGCTCCAAGTTACCCTGAGCACCACTACACTCCGCCATATCCGTCTGAAACTCAGAACGCAGTGTCATCCATTGTCTGCAGTAGAGAATCAATCGCTGTCTTCCGCCCTTTCATCTTCTTAGACCTTCGTTTCAGATCTTCCTTCAGTGAAGTTATCCGCTCCGTTTGGCCTGCTTTCAGAGCATTAACTTGGCTGACAAGACTCATTTTCCGTTTAGTAAGCAGCCCTATCGCATCATCGACATGTTTATTAATCCTTATCACAGCCGCCTCCGCCTGTTTTGTAAGTTTCTCCAGTGCCAGGTTGGCCTCGTTTATCTGCGAGTCAGCACCCTCCACTGCAACACCCGTATCAGATCTAGTTGCTTCTAGTGCGGACCTCTCACTATCAATAACATCAGCTATAATCTCAGTCCGATGGGGCTTGTGAGCGGATGTGGCACAGCTACTGCAGATGGTCACCCTGCACTCACAACAGTACATTGTGATCCTCTTGTTCTCGTGGAGAGAGCAGTACTCCTGGGGAGTTCTCCTCACCTCTGTCTCCGTGGCAACCAGGATTTGGACCAAGTTGTTAAGTGCAAAGTTGATGGGAAACCCAGGGACTCCATTATCGGGGATAACAGCCACCGCTCTACACGTGGGGCAGGGAAGGAGACGGCCACGGTGCTCCCTGGCAAGGTGAGCCATCGACAGACATGACTCGCAGAAGCTGTGCTGACAAGGCAGGACGCGGGGCACTGTGAAACGTTCTTGGCATACCGCACAGATCAGTTCTGCTTCCAGCTGGGAGGCTAGGTTTGTGGAGGCCATGATCCTGTGTGTCTCTAAATACAAAGAAGAAGGAAAATAACAAACTTGCCACGTTGAGAGTAAATGAAGAGAGATAAATAATATAGATATAGAGAAAGCAAAGAGAGAGGGAGTGAGAGAGGGATAGAAAGCAAAGGAGAGAAGAGAGAGAGAGAGATAGAGAGATAGAGAAAGAGAGATTTAACAATCACGTGTTTTATAACTCCTGCTTAACAATCTGCACGTCTGAGAAAGAACTTACAAGGGATTGCGAGAGAGAGAAAGAAAGCGATCATTCGCATGGCGTGTCAATGGCTAAGAGTATGCTTGACTCTTGAGGACCAGAATTGGAAAATGAGACGGAGGCATATTGTACCCTGGTTTGCGGGGGCCGACTAAACAGAATAGCGTCCAACTAAATCAGTGTATATCAGCACATTGAGGCTTCACAACATCACACCTGCTGTGCTTATTGCATATGCTGATGAGAGCTGCTATAAGTACAGTCTAGTTATATCATATTGTGACGATTGAAGATGTGATGGTGGACCTATTTAATGAAACGTAACAAGCAGTGACAAGCAGTGCAATCGTCACATTATAATTAAAACGTCAATCAAATCACGCCCTAAATATGTCATTATCAGATCTTGAATTCATGAGATGTGTATGTCACCATAATTATCCAACAGTTACGATTTGTCCGGGTTGTATGAATCCGGTACGATGCAGTGGGCGGGAACCCTGAATGGTACCCAGACAGCACTGTACCTGAGAGCCTGTGGACAGGTATCACCTGATTTATCCTGTGATCACACCGCCGGAGTGTGTGCTATAACGGTAAGAGCTGCTGCTGGACTTTATGGGGCCTCTCAAAATAGTATAATGGATAAGAGGGGTATGGTGCGTTCTATATCACGGTATATTGAACTCCCAATCAATGAACCATGAACTCCTATTATCAGTTCCTATTTTCAGATGACTGCTGATGGTAACAAGACCTCACTAAACCTGGGTAGAACCTCCGGATCCCTGACACTGAGCGAGGGGGGTGTTGTGAGTGAGGTGTATAGTAATGGTGATAGGGTGTGTCAGGATAAAACACTCCGTGCATCCACACGAGTTGAATACACCTGTGATAAAACCATCTCCACGGTAAGCTGATAATTTGACACAAAGTGTACTGTATAGATCAAGGCCAGGGTTGAACTGTATTTTAAACAATATGTATATCTTGACCGGGTTGAACCTTTATTTTTGTGTTGTTTTGAATTATTCTTGTAGAATATAAAATTTGTTATCTTGTTGATAAAATCACTAAAATACGGTGGTTTCTGATTTCAGGGAACAGTAAAGGGAGCCATATTTAACGATGCAATGTGCCAATACGTGGTCGAGGTCGCATCACCAGTGGTTTGTCTGGGACAACACAACGTTTCAAATAGCTGCCTCATAACAGATCCAGTATCAGGTAGATTCATGTGTGTTTCTGTGGTAAAGACCGTGTTCCACTCCAGACCACCGTCTAAACAATTCCCAAACCACGAACTCTAGATATGAATATTAACACCTTTGAATCTACAATCCTATAAACAAGAATAACATATATCCCATTTCCTAGGTCGTGTCTACGATTTCTCCTACCTCTCCACAACCGACTATTCCTTCTCTAACTCCCTCCACCAGTTCTCACTGCACGTATGTGGCAGTGTGGAGACATGTGGGGATGAACAGGGGGTAGGGGCATGTGAGACCATCAATGGAAACTCTGTATCTCTTGGTAGGAACACATTGACTAGTGGTCTAACCTTTCTGTTCAGAATCTCGGATCTCCCGAGACACAATATGTACAGATCAGTATATTTCTCACTTGTTCCCTTCATACAGGTGATAGTGCGACTAGAGAACTTGAGATGTCGGGGGATAACTTCATCCTCCGGTACACAGGGGGATCCCAATGCGCCTCAACTGAGTCAGGTATGTCAATATCAATTAATATGAATTCCATCTGCCACATCCCCGCTCACATATGCTGATAGTCGTTCGTATGTGGAAGGTATTGTACTCTTGTGTAACAATTCTTACTGTGTGTTTTTGTTGACAAGCCTATGTGAAACCAGGAACCACTCCAATAGAGTTATCACATTGCTCGAGGCAATGTTATGTCCTAACCTTTGGAGTGTCTTAGTGTGTGTGTACACTCCTAAAATTCCCTTTGAGTTCCAATGAAACAGAAGGAGGGTCGGATTCAACTTACATCTTTACACACTCTAAATCCACACTCTGATCAGGTGTAAAATACAGGCAAACAGAGGTACTGATGAGTTGTAACCGGGATGTAGCGATTGGAACACCCAGATATACCAACACAGATTCTGACAACTGTGTCTACCATTTTGAGTGGGATCTTGCCGGGGCTTGTCCACCATCCACCCTCAAGTGCACTGCTATTGGTTAGTTTTATAAAGGAGTATAGTAGACAATTTGTATGATTTTATAAAGGAGTAGGTCACAATTGAGCGTTAGAACGAAACCTCAAAGGATTATTTATAGACGAGAATTTGAAAGAGTACGATTTGTCTGTGTTGAGGAGGGAGAAATCGTGGACAGTTAGGGGATATGACAATAGCGTGTTTTATCTGAACGTGTGTGGAGCTGCAGCTGATAAATGTGGAACTGATGGGGCTGCATGTTTCATCAAGGGTACGGAACTAGAATTAGGAAGCATCATTACTATATTGTTATAGACTAAGTTCTTGCTGTTACCCTCACCCCAAAAGCTAAAGTCTTGTTACTTAGTTATTTACAATGTACCCTGTTTAGATGGTAATATGGTGGTATCTGGTAGGGTGACAGGCGAACCCCGAGTTATACAGGAGGGTCTACTGGAGTTATCTTATCACCATGGGGACAACTGTACCGCTGAAAAACTCTGGACTACAACCGTACAGTTCGTGTGCGATACTAGCGAGGTATACAGAGTGTCCCTCTTTTGTGTATAATCCACGAACTTGCTATTTCACAATGTGGTGGTCTGTTAACTTCTGCCTGAGATCTTCAGTTTAATTAATTGTTCATTATATGGTAACACCCCCTCTCTTTCTACAGGCGTTCCCCAAGTTCACCCTAGTGGGTGATTGTCACGTTGAGGTAGAATGGAGGACGCTACACGCCTGTCCAGCCACCTACACGGTCGGACAAAACTGTTCTGTAACAAATCCCAATACTGGTGTGAAGTATGATTTGTGGAGTTTAGCTGGAAGAGATTTCACATTTGTTGATGAGAAGGAAAACCATCTGTACAAGTTTGGGTTCTGTTCACCACTGGAGAGTTGTAACGGTAAGCTCAATATAACATGACGTGTTGATAGATAAACATCTGAATTATCCAATTATACAAACCGAAAACAACGGTAGTTTTTTGGGTCTAAACACATGTTTCATGATACCCCACGAGGAGGCACCAATCATCCAATTATGTATGTGTATGTGGTGATCAACAACATGACACGTATTACTGACTATTCAACCCGAATTGTTCATGTTCCTCAGGACAAAGTGATGTGGGATCGTGTCAGGTGAACACAGATACTTCAACAGAGAAAGATAACGGGAAGTTGAACACTACAGTGGTTCTTAGTAACGGGATGCTGATTTTACACTATCAGGGTGGCCAAGCTTGCAGTAATGGTACGTTAATTGGAAAGTAATAGAAACATCAGGATTTATCATCAGATCTAGTATCAACTATATTGTTCCATTCCCAGTAACCAATCTTTTGAATGATATTAGTAAACATACACACACATTGAGCGAGCTCAATTTAGCTAAACACCGGCTGGATTTTACGTAACTTCTTCAGGTGATATAAGGGAGACAGTGATTAATGTGATGTGTGATCATGCACTGAGTGATGTGGAGATGGAGGTGGGAGATCTAGTAGAGGAATCACACTGTGTATACCAGGCTACCGCTTACTCTGGGATTCCCTGTGAAAAGGTAAGTTAGTTTTATACACCGCGAGTCAGAACTCGCACGGCGTCGGTAGTGGGTGTTTAGTAGTGGGTGTTTATGTGTGTAATGACATTACATACATGTTATGTGTTGGCAGTTGAAGTTGTACATTATGTATTGCAGGGTCAAGTCTGGAAATCAGTTCAGGATAATAAAATTGTATAAAAGTAGGCACAGGTTTTCCTTGATTCATTGTACACAGTACATTAATGAGTTGATACTCGACCAAATACTAACTACTAATATAATAACGATTGCAAATAATAACAATGTCTCTTTAGGAAGTAATTTTGATGTCTCCTTCTGGTGCTTATATTACACACTCGCATTCTTGCTCAGATCTCTTTATTATTCAGAATGTCTCTTTACTTTAACTGTCGTCGCCTCTAAACAGACTAAGATAGTCGGGTGGTGCATCGTTTGGAGTGTAGGCATTAGTTATCCCCGTATCCTGGTCACCAGTTGTGCTTGGGTTATCGGGTTGGTGTGAAGCAGCAGATGTTTGGTTATCGGGTTGGTGTGTAGCAGCAGATGTCGAATTGTCGGTTTGATTGTTTGCTGCAGTAGACCTTGTAGATATCTCAGTAAGGTTCACCTCATCTCTCATCTGGGTGGACTCACTCCCCGCCTGCACAGCAGGGGATCGAATAACTAAACTTGGATCATCTGGTATGTCCTCATCCTCTGTTAGCCTTCTTCTCCTGTTGACATGAATACAACCACCAACTCTACAGATGCCACAAACAACTCCAATTAAAATAATAATCAGGATAATCGGGAGAATCACGTGTAAAAACCAATCCCTAAAGAACGCCTCCACACCCCCTGTCTTGATCAAACAACTCGGATATCCTTCTGCACTATGAACACAGTGTTCCTCATTGATGCAACTCTCAAACTCTGGTTCTTTATATGAGTTAGAATCGCACTGCGCCACGGGGGTGTCATAAGATCCCGGGATGCATTCATTGTATAGTAAATGTCCCTCAGCAGAGACTCGAGTTTTGCCCTGATCACAATCAATACTGTGTATACCAGGCTACCGCTTACTCTGGGATTCCCTGTGAAAAGGTAGGTACACCGGGGTCAGAACTCGCACGGCATCGGGAGTGAGTTTTGTGTTGGCAGTTGAAGTTGTAAATTATGTATTGCAGGGTCAAGTCTGGAAATCAGTTAAGGATAATAAAATTGTATAAAAGTAGGCACAGGTTTTCCTTCATTCATTGTACACAGTACATTAATGAGTTGATACTCGACCAAATACTAACTACTAATATAATAACGATTGCAAATAATAACAATGTCTCTTTATAATTATTCAGTAATTTTGATGTCTCCTTCTCTAGTGCTTATATTACACACTCGAATTCTTGCTCAGATCTCTTTATTATTCAGTAATCCCTTTACTTTTTGTTGTCGTCCCTGAACAGGCTGAGATAGTCGGGTGGTGCATCGTTTGGAGTGTAGGCATTAGTTATCCCCGTATCCTGGTCACCAGTTGTGCTTGGGTTATCGGGTTGGTGTGAAGCAGCAGATGTTTGGTTATCGGGTTGGTGTGTAGCAGCAGATGTCGAATTGTCGGTTTGATTGTTTGCTGCAGTAGACCTTGTAGATATCTCAGTAAGGTTCACCTCATCTCTCATCTGGGTGGACTCACTCCCCGCCTGCACAGCAGGGGATCGAATAACTAAACTTGGATCATCTGGTATGTCCTCATCCTCTGTTAGCCTTCTTCTCCTGTTGACATGAATACAACCACCAACTCTACAGATGCCACAAACAACTCCAATTAAAATAATAATCAGGATAATCGGGAGAATCACGTGTAAAAACCAATCCCTAAAGAACGCCTCCACACCCCCTGTCTTGATCAAACAACTCGGATATCCTTCTGCACTATGAACACAGTGTTCCTCATTGATGCAACTCTCAAACTCTGGTTCTTTATATGAGTTAGAATCGCACTGCGCCACGGGGGTGTCATAAGATCCCGGGATGCATTCATTGTATAGTAAATGTCCCTCAGCAGAGACTCGAGTTTTGCCCTGATCACAATCAATAAAGGTGCCGTCGTAGCTGCGACACTTGATGGTGTAACAATCTTCAGTAACAGTAGGTACAGTGAAGGTGAGAAGAAGCAGCAGAAATATTCTCCCCACCCTATAAATAGCCATTACAGGCGGGGTATTCTTGAGGGAAAACCTTGGGAAAACAAACAATTAATTTCATTTAAACAATCTGTACAATACACACAACATATACATGCCAAGTTATGACTACCGTTCGCGTTTGAACAAAACAAACATATACATGTACAACTGGCATCATTGACATATGTGCGTCGTCGTCTACTTTGTGTGCGATCTTGTGTCTCGGGCCCCTATGAGCTGCTAGGATGTACATCTAAGTGAGTATCATATTCCACTGTAATTCTCTCTTTGTTCCCCCCACCTGTGTGTGTGATACATACAATGTGCGTATATCTCTTAAAAATGGTCATTCGTCACATATCATATCATATCAAAGATCAAAATCGTTCATTCTATAGAGTCCCGTCTCTTGACTAAATGTAAACGCCGTTGTGATACTTGATCAGCAGTTTTTGTAAAATTCTGCAGTACAGTTTGTGGGTTGTGTCATTTTGGTAGCATTGTACAGAACAGTACCCGTATTTGCACCTCTTACACCTGTATCAGAAAGAAAAGCTTTGATTAGGTACTATACATTCGAATGGCAACAAAATTCAAATTTAAGCAGATCATGTAAGTCAATTTATTTGGATTGTTTCAATGTATCAAGACGTCGTATTTTTTATGGAAGTTCGAATTTACCTGAATTTTGTCTGTAATCTCAGATCTTTTTCTTGATCCTCTTTGTTCTTATACCGGAAGCACATTGTACAGAAAACTGGGTACAGGACATACCGTTCTTGTCTCGAATATCTAGGGAATTAATTCGAGTAAAGTATAAACCTCCTTCTGATAAACAACGATAAAAAATTGACTGATTACAAAATAATGGTGTCTTGATGGTTTGTACACGTACTTCACTAAGGAGTGGTAGTAGTATTTAAAGTTTGATATCGAGTTTAAATCCTCAGATACCAACAAGAACAAAGAACAGTGGAGAGCAGCAGTCCACTTTTCCATTGTTATCAGAATCTTTACTCTTTGTATTTTTGCTTCAACAGATCGTTTTATCTGAATGATACGGTTTTAGTTAAAGCAAATTCTTTGCTTAGTTTAACTTGGTTTCGAGACGAAGCCATCACCACACCCCGTCCAGCTCTGCAATAGCAAGTATTTACCAATTCTTGAGTTAAGTTGGAAGGAAGTATTTCCGTAACCATCAAAATAATGTTTGATACATCGTTTAGTGCGAAAATGAAGTCTCTCAGCTTAAACTGACAATACGACCTGAAGTTAAATTGTAATTGTAAAGTTGTAACTGTCAATCACTTTGAATACTTTGTTACCTTTTGATATAGCACTTTGTCAAGAAGTCAACATGCTTCGTCTGGGGAACTGCGTAGAAGATCGCCAAAGCTCTTGAGAATTCACTGGATGCTTTTTCGTGATGTCCAATATTATAATAAGCGTCACCTATAGCCATCACTTTTATTCCTTCTTCGATAGCGTGTCCTTCTGTAGGTCTGAACAGAAGATTGCACTAGTCAGTTTTATTTATTTTTCCCTACTATTTATTAATTAACAGCATACCGGGACATACCTACTTTGGTCCTCTAATTTCTGTTTCTCGGCACGGGATTCCATTTTAAGAACATCTTCTCTATTCCAACCTAAGACACACATCTCCATTTGCACATTTTGTGCAATTGTCATACTGAGTTCTGGGGGCGGCTAAAAAATATGCTATTAATGTTTTGATAATTTGGTCATAAATGTTTTTTAACTAAAAAGAGCAGTGAGAGAAAATGTTTATATACCAGTATTGAGATAATATTAACTTACTAGCTTGTCGTTGATGTTAGGATGAAGTGATGGAAGAAATGGAAACTTGCCAGAAATATTTAAATTTACCGTCTGCTCTTCACCTATTAAAACTTTGTATTTTTATCCAGATTTAATAATTTACTCGGGGTTGATTCAACCCCGAGTAAAACGCATTGTTAAACGAGAATCAGAACAGGCCTGTCTTTAGTATGTAGTTGTTTTTGACTATATATGTACTTACTTTTGAGCTTCAGCATTACATCAAACCAGCAAATAAATGCATAGAACTGATTTAATTGATGAAAACTCGTGATAGTGCGTTGCCACGGAACTAGAGATAGAGATTTAATTACGTTCTCACTTCTCTCAATGATAATATATAATATGTTATACATACATATTTTCACATACGCCATACATGTATATGTACATACCAACTTTGAATATGGTTTTAAGATCGAGGAAAGGTTTAAGTATCCTTATATTCGCATCCGTCATAATGTAGTTATACTCTGGACCAACCGTTTTTGGTACCACCAATGGTAGTTTTTGAGTGACTATATTTATAACCACACTGAAAGAATACTCTGGTCAGTATAACTTTATTTCATTACAGCTTCCTTGTGTTTTAGGCTTGTTTTTGAAAATCTAAGCTTGTACACGATCTCTAAATGTTAACTTACTGTGCTGTATATTTCTTATTTTTGAGCTTCTTTAAAATCAAATTAAAAGTCCTGGCTTTCATGACTTGTATTTCTTGATTCCGTCTGTCTCCCAATGGACATTTCGCGAGTGTAAGAATGATATTGAAAAAGTTATTCCAAACTTTCGTAAAAGCGTAATCATCTTCTTCTTCGTAAACTTCTGCCTCAAGGAGTTCGACCACCTAAAACAAATTAGTGGATACAGTGTAAAGACAGATGGCGGTTGCCCAACGGCCAACCCATGCGGTGAACGTTTATGGCGTTACTTTAAATCATGTCTTCATACCAACTTTAAGATACCAGAATCCACCATTATTGCTGACAAGTTATTTTGTTCCGGTTGTTGGTTACTGTTGGCAGCTGAATCAAGTGTTTGTAGACAAGAATTGGTGTTATGGTCGAGAAGAAGGGCATCAATGTGACGGTTAAACGATTGAATCCAGTTTGGACCCCATGTAAGATTAATAATTTTCTAAGATAAGAGAAATTTGATCAGTTCAAAGAAACCTACTGGTTTCAAGCTTGAAATAAATGCTATTATCTATTGTGGATAATTACCTCGCACAGTAGACCATGTATTGTTATTACGCACTGTATTGTCTTCCGCTTAAGAAACATCGGCAGTGTTTGAAAATCTGAAATGGAATATTTTTACATGCACTAAGGTCTATGTGCATTGGAATTTTATATGGACTTTATTGCCCTTCAGAGATAGTATACGGTCTATGCCTTCGTAAAAGATTGAAGAACTTACCATCATCAAAGTTTGTAAAGTCTACGCTTTTGAGCACTAAGTCACATTCATAAACTATAAAGTCAAGTTTGAATGCAAATTCCTCTAAACTTTCCCATTCCTAAAAACAAAGAGTAGTTTAAAATTCATCAATACAAGTAGTTTGCCAGCCATTCAAACAAGTGTCTATGAAATTTACAATTTCTAAATAGCGCTGTTACTATACGGGTAGTGCACGGACCCAGCTGCTATGAGTACAAACGCGAGAACTAATTAATTGTGACGACACTTACAGATTTGGTTATGCATGTTCTTGTCCAAGACAGTTCACTACTTGTATCAATTTGAAATCTTTCTTCCTTTCCATTAAATGTAGTAGTTCCCCGAATCACAGTGCTCTTGAAATATATAACTTCAGGCATGTGACAGGAAAACTCCAAGTTAAAACCTCCAATATTAACTTCGTCTGGTACAAGTGATATCGTCCTGCGGTAAAAATAATAGTATACTTTAAATGTCAGAAGAATTTAAGAAGTCTGGAAGTAAGGTTTACGTACCAAGCTAGCTCGCTGAGAAAGATGACACTTTCAAGATAGATCGACTTGTCAGCTTTTATCTATAGTCACAATGTAGCTTTGCGTTAGTTTAGTTTTTGGAGCAACTCTTTCAGGATTGTCCATCGATCGGGCCACAGCTTCAACAATAATTGTAGGCGATTCGAGTGCAGCATTTGCCAGAGTTTTAATCATAAACTGTTCCATAGCTATACCGGTAACGTCGGTCATAAACGATTTAATCGATTCTGAAAAGCGAAGCAATGCTGTTCGACCGTGATACATCAAAAATGTTAGATGTTCAAAATTGCTCTTTTATGTTTGTTTATTGCATCTCACCTATAGGTTTGGTTTGGTTTGGATTGCTGAGTCATCCGGGAGCAATGCTATCGAGTAGCAGCTGTGCGGTAGTAGAAAGAACTACTATGACTCCGTCGGCGTCTGGTCGGATGTAATTGTGAGTCTGTCTGGAGACTTGTATTCATAGCTGAATTCAGTCAGTTATTGTGCATATGGGGGCATTTACTCCACTCTTACGGTCGGATAGTCTTGGCTCAGCTGCACTCTTCGCATCACATTCACTAGTACATGTATCGATACTTCGCCGTGAGAGCGATGTAAACACCCATCACTAATAAGCAAGTTGCCAAATTAGAGGATGAGATTGCAAAATGGTTAGATGGCCGACGGCCGTTTCACTTATTTGTGAATTACAGTTGCCTGCTGTCATGGTTTTCACGATGAGTGTCAGTCGAGTGGTCACTTCTCAAGCATGGGTCTCGGATGGTCAGTTATTGTTGTGCTAGAAACTGACATCGATCAGATCTAGCCTACTCACCTATAGGTACAAAGCTATTGAAAAGCTTCAATAACTGTTCCTTAACTTTTCCGCTAAACTGGTACATATCTTGAGCAATGTTTTATTGGCTGCTATTTGCTATATATAGAAAGGGAATTAGTAATATTTTTGACAAAATCAGAAGGAAACTCAAAGGCTCACAAAATGAAGTTCATCCTACTAGTACAGTCGGACCCCGATTAACCGGGAAGGCTTTTGCCTGGTTAATTGGGGTGCCCGGTTTATCGGGATCGAATACAGTTTATTTCCTATATCGGAGGGGTCAGTACCCGTAGATATACTAGATCGGGGTCCGACTGTGTAAGGAGTAAATATAATAGCCCCCAACAAACTAAATCCGTACAGCCGTCCTTTATCCACCTCTAGGCTATAGGATGTAAATTGTACAACGAAAGCAACAATGTTTGTTTTACAAAGAATAATATCTATAACGGGGATGCATATAACGGGGCACCCCACATTATGACGTGTTATTTACGTTTTTCTTAACCCATTAGAGCCCGTAATTCGAGTTTTCGATGAAATTTTCTGAAATTTTAGTATGTTGGTCCTACCCACCAATCTAGCTCATACTGAAAAGCAGAAGTCTCTAGCTCAACGGGAAGTGCTCCAAACAGTGCGTTGCGAAAACGCAACAACGGGCAGTTGCGGTACCGCAACAGTCTTATTATGCAAATTTCCAACAGTAAATGAGATCTTTTAACCTATTGGGGTATTGGAAAGTGTTATATAAATCATTAATTTTCCGCTAAGTTTGATTTAATTTGTGAAAATTCAGTATTTCAAGTTTTGTTGCGTTTTCGCAACACCTGTTAATAATATAACATTAGATACGGTCATTGGATCTCGTTCAGAACCTTCAAGAAGTAAAAAAAAGGTATAACTGTCCATAATACATTCCTATCTACTGATATAACCCAAAAAATGACGAAATATCGTTGCGATTTCGCAACATGTTTTTCATCGATTAAAAATTCATTATAATTCATTGAGTTATCGTAATTTTTCCAACTTAGATGGATTTATGTGGCGTCCTATACATAATAGTGCTATTTACTGCTCAAATTTCACTAAATTACGACATTGATTAATTAATTAAGTGTAAATTCAACCAAAAAATCAACAAAATTACCAATTTTAATGAATTTTAGCAAAAAGTCTTGCCTCTGCACCCCCGAATCACATCCTGGGACATTGATATACCGAGGATTAGAACATAACAAAGAAATACAACACATTAGATGTCACAGAGATAAAGAAAATTACTTTTTTGGTGTCTATTAGTACTAAGAATTCACTTTTGAGTTGAAAACAACTCGAAAAATCACCTATAAACGCCTTAAAGAAAGCTAATTTGATATTTTGTAAAATAAAACTTTCAGCTGAACCTCATCGAGACCCATTATATACCATTGCAAGTTGAATAACACAAAATTGAACACGTGAGCCTCTTTTTAATGATGAATTTTTAAGATTTTTCCGTCAAAAACTCACTTTTTGACATACTGCAGCCCCATATTGTGGTTAAAATATGTTGTTGTCGTTAGCCATTGTGCTCGAATTGATCCATTTGCATGGCCCGATGGTATTAGCTAGCTCAAGTTCAAATAAAGGTGAAAAATAAAAAAATACGGCCTAAAATTCGAGTTAATAGGTCTCAAAATAGCCCATATTTTACTGCTGTTGCGTTTTTGCAACTTTACAGTATCAGTGAAGGATGAAACTTTCTGATATTAACCAAAACCACAATAGAAACGGCTGGAGCGAAATAATGAAGTCCGAGTTGGCTACCTAAGTACAGAAACGCACTGTTGCAACATGTTGCGAAAACGCAACAAAACTTTTTTGATCGCCCAAATGGAGCCTATAATGGTCCATTTTTCATTTTAGGTCTAAAGCTTAAAACATTAATTTAATTCTAACGTCTAATCTTGATTTATATGCAAAAAGGACGTTTATCAGGAACCTGCTCTGCCCGACGTTGCGTTTTCGCAACGCGACTGTTTGAGCCTCTGTAGCCGGAACCGGGAGTCCGTTTGAGATGTAGTTTTCAGTATACATTATCTTCAGACAATTCTCTATCTCTTCAGCAAAAAACTAAATAGCTGAATCAGATGCGTAATATTGAATTTATCAGTTTAAGAATCTTGGTGGGGTGTCACTAAATCGGGGGGCACTAAATCGGGGTCCGACTGTAGTTAGCTCAAGTTCAAATAAATTTGAAAAAATAAAAAATATGGCCTAAAATTTTAGGCCTAAAATTTTAGGTCTCAAAATAGCCCATATTTTACTGCTGTTGCGTTTTTGCAACTTTACAGTATCATTGAAGGATGAAACTTTCTGATATTAACCAGAAACACAATAGAAACGGCCAGAGCGAAATAATGAAGTCCGAGCTGGCTACCTAAGTACAGAAACGCACTGTTGCAACATGTTGCGAAAACGCAACAAAACTTTTTTGATCGCCCAAATGGAGCCTATAATGGTCCATTTTTCATTTTAGGCCTAAAGTTAAAAAATTAATTAAATTCTAACGTCTAATCTTGATTTATATGCAAAAAGGACATTTATCAAGAACCGGCTCTGCTCGACGTTGCGTTTTCGCAACCCGACTGTTTGAGCCTCTGTAGCCGGGACGGGGAGCCCGTTTGAAATCTAGTTTTCAGTGCACAGTATCTACAGACAATTCTCTATCTCATCGGCAAAAAACTAAATAGCTGAAACAGATGCTTAATATTGAATTTATCAGTTTAAGAATTTTGGTAAGAAACTCATAAATTAGTACTTTTCAGTGAATAATTAACACTAATTAAGAATCAAAGTTTCGAATTTTTTTCATTGATAAAGTTAGACTAAACGATTCTCTACCTAGACCCGAAAAGAGTAAGTTCATATCTATCACCGTTTTGCCACAACAAGGCTCTAAACAAAGGTTGCGTTTTCGCATCTTCGGGCTCTAATGGGTAAATACCGTTGTGATACTTGGTCAGCATTTTTTAGTTTCCTGCAGTTCAGTTTACGGGTTGTGTCCTTTTCGTAGCATTATACAGAACAGTAACCGTATTTGCACATGTAGCAGAAAGAAAAGGTTATGGTTAGGGTAGTCATATAAATAATTATTACATTGCCGAATACCAAATCTGAATATATCCGCCCTCCTTTCAGGAATCTCTAAGCCAATGTGAGACCCAAGACTACGACCTGACTGCCCTGTCCAAGACCCGCGACAACTACTACACAACCAACTTGGAACACCTGTTCTCTCTGAATGTGTGTCGTGGGGTCAATAAACCGGGATCGACATGTACAAGCGATACCGCTGTCTGTCTGAACCCTGGAAATCAGCCTGGCGTAAGGTGAGTGGTTTTGTCTTTTCAACTTCTCTTGGTTGCAGTTTTGTTTGTTGCAGTCTGTGTCATGTTTGACTGTAGTGACACATGGTTCAAGTTGTGTCGCTCACACTGCACGTTCTGTGAGGGTTTCATAGATCAAGTCTTTCTGTTTCAGTTTAGGGGAGGTATCGACGGCAGTGTTGGAGGACAAAGAGGGATCTCTGTCTCTCACCTACACAGATGGTGATCTGTGTTCCAGTGTTCCTAATGAGAAATACAGTGCTCACATCACCTTTCTATGTGCAGAGGATGACATCACGGTGAGAGGAAGAGCGAAGTGAAGAAAAAAATGTTTATTGAAATAGGGTCGAGCAAAGCGAATCCCATGTATAAAATCAGATTGAATATTATATTTTACACCACTCTCTCTCTCTCCTCTAGGGTACACCCCAGTATATTTCCAACTCCACCTGTCGGTTCCTATTCCTCTGGACCACCAAGTACGCATGTAAGGACCGGATCTCCAGTGACAGCTGTATCATCAAGGATGCTATATCAGGGGCGACTCTGTTAAACCTGACTAGTGTGAAGGGAGAGTACACTTTCAACTCAGGTTAGAGGATTGTGATTGGAATTCAGTAGCTGTCTTGCCTAGCTAGACTCTGTTTCGTGCACCCCGCATTTAAACAATAGTTGTCATAATTAGTCATTGTGGATGAATTTTAGTAAAATTTCCCCCATTATTGATGTTTCAGACACATCCCAGTACACTCTAGCGCTGTGTCAGGAGCTTCAGAACACACCCTGTAAAGAGGACACTGCATTGTGCAGAGACAGAGATGGGAAACAGGAGAGTCTTGGGTTGTTTAGCACTCAAAACAGGTACAGTCTCGGGTTGTTTAGCACTCAAAACAGGTAATTTCTTGGGTTATTTAGCACTCAAAACAGGTACAGTGGGGGAGGTACAATTTTGACTTCACTCTCATTCTAAGTTCAACAAATCCTAACCCCCCC